>JAJJMA010144575.1:0-19218 GCA_023529015.1 Papaver nudicaule
TTGAGTTTTGACACCTAAAACTGACAACTAGCTTGACATACCAACGCCAGTGGGTTTGACCGGACAATGTCCTAACAACATGACTTTTCCAGTCGTATGAAGGGTTATATATTTAACACTATAGAAGATCTTCTGTTGCTCGAGTTTTTCAAGGTTGTACACATGAAGGTTAAGGCTACGGATCATATTGAGTGCTACTTATTTCCGCCGGAAACTGACGAGATTTTAATATGCACAGATGGTTCAGCTATGGGCAACCCCGGTGTTGCAGGTTTGGGTATTGTTGCAAGGCGATATGATTCAACTGTGGCTGGAGCATTAGCAATGGGTCTGGGCCTAAAAACAAACTACTTGGCGGAAGTTTATGGAGTTATCAATGGTTTGGAATGGGCTGTTCAGTTTGGGTTTAGAAAGGCTAGAATTCACACAGATTCCTTGGGGGCGATGATGGCGTTCGAATCTAATTCCCTTCCATGGGTTATCTTAAGTAGGTGGTATGCAATTTGGGATGTTTATGATAGTATTATCTTTGTGCACACATATCGGGAAGCTAATTTTGTTGTTGATACTATGGCCAAGAGAGGAAGCAATTTACAAGAAGGAGTTATGGAGTCTTATATAGGAAGGCCAGATTTTTTAGCTTCTATTGAGTTCCCTAATGTAATATATTTTCGTTTTCCATAGTTTTCAAGTTTTTGGGACACAATGTTTCTTTTCTTGAAACTATTTTATGTATTTTAAGCATGCAACTTTATGATTTCTTAATTCATTTTGGGATTTACCAAAAAAAAATGTATGTCCCATAGGTCACATTTTTTTACCCTTTCCCGGGAGTCGATGACTATTCATAGCCAATGCATTATTTCTGTCTTAGTTGATCCTGATTCGACATAGAAGTATATTGATTGTTCCCAATAACCGAATACTTTTGTCTGTAAATACTGCATATTTGATTCCATCCATAAATACATTTTATTCCCTATGAGTTCCATTATTGATAAGAATTCTAGTTCTTACTGTTCATATGTTATGGTATGAATGTACCATACCAATTCATTATGTGTGGATGATGAGATTCCATTGATACATAGCCAATTCCAATAGACTTATTGAACGTACCCATTGGCATGCATCCATTAGGAACTGAACCTACTAATTTGCCAATTATGAATTAGGCGCTTCAACCATTCATTCATGGATGCTTAACAAGGATCATCGTACATCGTGAATAACCAAATTCCAATTTAAATGAATTCTTTAGTATGCATAGTCCTTCTGGGCGTAACTGGTAGACACCTAATATTGCATATTTTGCTATCATTTTGTAGGTGCTCATGTTAGAGCATTGCTCGGTTGAACCCACTGATGTTGCTATCTCAAGTCAGTTGTCAAGTTTAGATGACAAAAACACAATCCTTGATAAGTCTACAATATCAACTCGGACTAGGATAGTTTTAGGTATTCGAGATGAAGACCGCTGAAGATGAAGACCGGAGCTTTTACATACTTGATAAAACATATCGTCCTCATTAAAGGTTAGAAAGGTTTTCCTTTCATGTTTCGTATTTACCATTCTATCATTAAAATAGTCTATGATATTTTTTATATTATCCGAAGGATTATAAACATTAGTTCTCTTAAGAATTTAAGTCATTACATGACCAATGCTCAAGTAGAATGTGGAATATTGAGTTAGTTCTTAGATTGTTTGAACTTCATACACGTTCATGTACGCGTTCATATGTTGGACAGCTTTTCTATTGAACTTGAGCATTGTGTATGCACGCGTACATGAGAACTCAGGGGATTCCTGAACTCAACAATTTGCTATATGTACGCAAACATGTACGCGTACATATAAACCATGGAAAAAAATCTCTCAACATCATATGCGTTCATGTACACGTTCATGTGTTGATGTTTTGCCTATTGTGAACGGATTCTCTTAACCTCTCACAATATGGCCCATGGATCTCATGTTCACAATTTTCTTTGAGTTCGTATACTTGTGTATGGACTCCTTAGCATGTCCAAACTTGTTTAGCCATTGCCATCCTTCAGTAGATCAAGGCGAGTCTTCTCACAACCTTTAGGTTTCGACCAACCGGTTAGAAGAAGATTGAGTTGGACCTCAATGCAAGCCTATGGACTTTTCTAAGTTCGGAAACTTGCTTGAGCCTCACTCAAGGTTGCTTAACTATAAAGCAAAGCCTCCCTTGATGGTCACTATAAATAGATGACCTTCTGCAAGATACAATCTCAATCCTCTACACATCTTTGTATCCTTGCATAAAGGTTGGTCGTCATCTCGAAGTCCTTTTCTTGGACTACGACTATTTGAAAGACTTCACTTGAGGATCGTGAAGCACAGGTCGGAAGTAAAATTCCCGATCTTGTATCTTGGGTTGATTAAATTATTTAAATCTTATCACGACCAAGATTTGATAGAAACTTCGTACGACAAATCTCGTATCATAAGCCCCATAAGTTCTGTAACGCAATATTCACGAACTAGGTCTTGTACTAAGTTCGTCAAGCGTTAGGAGGTAAAGTTGTTTAGGCTAAATCAGTAAGCCCTAATCAGCATATCGATTTCGATTAACCTTGACTTTAAGTGTAAAGGAAATCACAATCTTATTCTTGTTTAATTACAATCGAGTACACCGGGCGTCCTGTTAAAGTCAGGGTAGCGCTAGTCTTCACGAAGGTAACTGGAGCAACTCCTAGGCCTATAAAGGACGTCAGCTAGGGGAATCAAGTACGTAGGTTTCTGCGGGAGCCAAGAGACGTAGGAGCACAATTGTAGCTGAGTTGTTTGTATGGTAATTCAATATCGATACATTCTAGTCTGAAGTCTGAGAATAGGCTAGCGTTTGTATTCGCTTAATACTATGGGTGTTCACATCTGGACGAGGTCCCAGGGTTTTTCTGCTAGTTTGCAGTTTCCTCGTTAACAAAATTTTGGTGTCTTGCATTACTTTTCCCTTCCGCATTATATTGTCTCTGATCTATATAATTAGAGTATTACAAGTTTGTTGATTTATACCCTTGAGTATCTACAAGAACTAGTTCTTGTTGGGATTCGGTTCTCAGAACTGTACTCGGGTTGTTACTTGAATATTGATTTATGAGATCGTTCAAGCAACCTAATCAACTAGGTTCACAAATTAAAAAGTTGGTGGTATATCTCGGTATCCCCTCTTTTTCAATTGGTATCAGATCCGACAAACACCTTTAGCCGTAACTGTCTGTGTTTGAAGCTTTCGTGAATCATGGAATCACAATTCCAAAAGGATCTTCTAATGGACAAGTTTCGTCCTCGAAATCCAAAAGGCCGATAGACTGGACTAAACGTTGCGATCATTGCAATGTCTTCGGTCACACTTCACGTAGGTGCAGAACTTTCAAATGGCAAAAGAAGATGCTTATGATTCTCACACAAAAGAGTGTATCCACAACTATAAATTATGGTTGTCCAAATCCCAATCAAGCTAATGGATCCTGCCCTATCATTGAGGCACCTTCTGATTGTCACCAAAAGGAAGATAGTCCAGAAAAATAAAAACTATCTCTGTCAACCTTGAGACAAATTTTGAAAATCTTGTCTCCCTATTCTCCCTAATGCCACTTCCTTGATACTGGCATATGAAACAATCCTCAACAAGCTTGTATCAACTCTCGTAGATACAAAAGTTGACATCTTGATGAAGGAAAAGGAGAAACTGTCAGAGCCATGCTCTATTTTCGGTGAACCACCTGTTCACCAAAACACAATATAATTGTGTTGTGCCTTCTCACCAAAAAAGAAGTACCACTATGTTTGGTGAGAATAAAGGCAAAACTCATAGGGTAGTACTAAAAGAGAACATGTGCTTACTGTCCTGAATTATTGTCATCATCACTTCTCGCTCAAACACCGATGAATACTCTCAAGTAATCTTCAAACTCTACTCTTGATGATCGTCAAATAAATGTTCTCATTGTATTTTGTTTCTGAAACACTTTGTGTGAATTTTCACTGATTACACACTCTATGTTTCTTGTTTCTTACACCATAAGAATAAGAACACATGATTGTTCAAATTTAAGGAAGGACAGTGTTTTCAAGGATTATATGTTTGTCTCACAACAAGTGTTATTGTGGCTTATTGATCAATAAAGTGGGACCTTAGTATTAATATGGTAATCCTTGTAGGAAATTTCTGAATAAGCCAATCATAAGGTATGATTTTCACTCTCACATGTTGATCTTGCTCCTATGAAAGTTGATCTGGAAATTCCTATGCCTATGAATGAAGATCAAGACATTGAGGAAATCAATAACTTCGTCATGACTTCTTTCCAGTAGATTAGTTGATTCCTTATAAGAACTTGTTCTTATTTTTGCCTAAGGAACATAAACTATATCTAGTTTGCCTTTTCATCCTTTTTAGAGTTTTTCAGCATGTACTACTTGATTTCATTAATAAAAGTTCTTTTTACATAAGATTAAGTGATCTATTGATTCTTGGACTGTAAAAATTCCCAAAGAGGTCGTCGTATACAAATTATCTTATGAGCACCTATCTTTACGCCTCCTGAATTGCAGTGAGCCGACAACTTATCCTAGAAGGTGCTATCACATCCATAAAAGTCCAAAATGTAATGACTTGATGTGAGTATCAACACTTCATCAGCTATCTCTAGAATCCTCCCTGCCTCTGGCTCCTAAGGCAAGAGTCGAGACCAGGATCCATGAGGATAACTAAGAGCTACAAACAAGAAGCCTATGAAAATCGTTCATAATGTTGGTATATAAACTTATGAAAAATCTTTGGCTAGAAAAATGAATTAAATAAGCTATTATGATTGTATATTTTGGGTATACATTAATTCCTTCAATATGGGCACGCACATCCAAGTTGATTGGATCTTTTATCTTTGTGAGAAAAGCCCAATAATTATGAGCCTTCCAGGTCGTATATTTACTGACCCTACAATCCATTCGGATACGTAAAAAGGGCCTACAACCTTTTGGAAAATTCCAGAACGTGAAACTACCCGTTTCAGAACCGCCTTCCATGATAAGTATTTTATGCTTATCAAACTGCTTTTAATATCTCAGCTTTGGGATTTTATATATACCACACCTATTAGGACTTGGAATTCACGTTCAAGTACTTACACAATAACCATGAGACATATCACTCGTAGTGTCACACGAGAAAATATGGAAGAAGCTTGCAAAGTTATGGATTGTGAAGGTGTTGGGATTGGAAGGAAAAAAAAAGAAAAATGTTCTTGATGATGCTATTGCTGGAACCCTTGATTCTCAAGAGATCTATGCTACAAGAAATAGCTACTTTGCCTACGATCATCAAGATGTAGAAGATGACGCCATGATATCTGCTGGAATCGTTCACGACTTTTTACAAGAGTTTGAAACTTTAAGATTCAACTTGTTGACATTGTTAACAACATGGAATCACTGAGATCTGAAATCCATGAATTATCTGAAGAATTATTAGCAGTAAAGGATGAATTGAACAACATGTTTGACAATATTCCTAATGAAGATTATGCTGACTATGTTCACCACGTGTTCAAGAAAACAGATGATTTTAATAGTTCAAGTGAACCAGAAGAAGATCCTGAAGAAGATACTGACTCAGATGTTTAAGTCATACATCTTTTTGTTTTGCATAGTTAACTCCTTTTGTTAAAAACTTTTGTCTTTTCCTTAGGGTTTCGGGTAATTACTATGCTAGAAGTAGTCAACTTTTTGATTTAAGCATGTTATTGCTTGTACTACTTCCACGTTTTCTTTTCATCAATTAATAGAGGTTATTTAATTAAAATATTAATTGATGATTCCAATACTTGATCTTTATTGATTATCTTTATGAATGTATTGCATAAATCGTGAACTTGCTTTTTTAACCATACCACCCGTTCGGGTAAAGCAATTTACGAAGAACTATCAAAATCCATGCTTCTGACTCTTACGGCTAAGGGGAGACGATTTTGATAATGAGGAACCTCATAGGATACAATACTGGACTCCGCTGGATAAGGTGTTGTACCTTTCGTTCTTAGTCTTACAACCACTAGGAAGGGGTAACCTTATGTTTTCTCTAAAGGCGATGATTGACCGAAACTCTTTTGAGAATTTGGAAGATTAAACCTTGAATTCCTAATAATATGACCGTAAATGGCTAGGAAAGAAAAACATAATTGAAATTTTACTTGTGAAATTGTACTATTAACCCAAGTATTTTACTAAAATCCTTGCTTGGGAAGGTCGTCGCATTGTTCTTTAGGGAATGACACATAATGGGGGAGAGTTCTTTTGAACTTGTGTTTCATGGTAATATCTTTTTTGGGGTGTGCGGCTGTGGAAATTGTGAGAGAATTGCGCCTTTTAATCTCTCGTTTCAGGTATGTTTACCTTTGTCTACATTGATTGATGTTATTTTATGATGATTCCTATTTTTCTTTGTCTTTTGTCTAATTTTATGACAAAAAGGGGGAGAAATCTTGTAGTAAAGGGGAGTAAAATCTTCTAACTACTTCGACATATGTCTCGGCATTGTCATAAGGGAGTAAATTCGATGTGCTTGTCATGTCAAAGCAAAAGTTAGTGTATTGAGTAAGGGGGAGAACATATGCATATTGTGTAGTATCTTTAAGCATCGGTGCAATATGCTTACAAGTTTTGTATACTACTGTTTTTGCCTGAAAAACAATGCACTGTCTTTGGGTACTTTCGTAGTGCTCGAGATCAAAGTCGAACAAGACAAGCCTAAACCAAGTCAATGGTCGTTCAAGTCTTGCTTCGGTCACAGAGAGGATAGAGGTTGATCTAGGGAGGGAAACATCGAAGAAACTTGAGATCAGGTTGAGGATGTGTGTTTTTGGGTGTAAGAGTTCAGGATCTCCATCGTAAGGTTGACTGGAAATCTCCAAGGCTAGAAGCGTGTTGTATTGCTCAGGTGATTTGGCTCTGAGAATGTTTATGAATGCTCTAGAAAGATGTTCTGCCTTGGAAGATAGGGGAAGCCTCTATTTATAATGTTGAACTCACCATGATCTCTCGACAGAGAAGGTGGAAGCCGTGGAAGAGTGGAGGAGTGGAGGACGTGAGTTAAGTTCTGTAACTGCTTGAGTCGTGTAGAACGTGTCCATTCAGCACCACTCTCTCGTAACTGCTATCATCTTTATCAGTTTCTTTCTAACTGTCGTAGACCGCCAGACCAATACTCCTAAAGTTATCCCCTCGTGTGATGTTTTGATATCTCGAGTGGTATGCAGACATTGCATGGTTGTGTTGAGTTTGAACAACGTCGTGTGGCTATGACTCTGTGGCCAACATGAGTGTGGCGCTTAAAGACACGCATAGTGGATGTATAGCAGCAGCCTTGGCCAGGAACTCATGGCGCCATGGTACAGCAGCAACGACCTTGGCCTCGGGCCAAGGTCAGATCTCGCGGCGCCATGCATCATGGCGCCACTACATTGGCCAAGGCCACTTTAGATATGGCGCCATTCTCATGGCGCCATGGTCCAGGAGATCACGGCCTTGGCCACTAGCCAAGGCCAACTGTTGTGGCGCCATGACTCATGGCGCCATGCCTAGGGGCTACGGCCTTGGCCACTGGCCAAGGCCAATTTTCTCGTGGCGCCTATGAGTGCGGCACCACGGCTTCAAGGCTGCCTTGGTGCTTGGCCAAGGTCAATCCTTTCGCGGCGGGTTCAGGCTATGCCACTTTGGCTATGGCGTACTTGTGCACTTGCGCTATGGCGTATTTTAGGTCATGGAGTGCTTATCCATGGTATATTAGACCATTCTGTGTTTAGACTGTGGCCTGCCTAAGTGTATTTAGGTTGTTGTATGCTTCTCAGAGAGCTCTGGACAGGCCTAGAGCCGCAATGTTTCTGAGGTTTTCATTGAGACTCAAGTGTTGAGTAGTATTTTAAGAGGAATCCGTGAGGATGCGTCTCTGTTAACTCTCCACCATATACCATTGAGCAATTTAGATCTGATATCGAGGAATTCGAGGCGATGTCGACATGAAGTAAATTGATGGGTTTACGTGTTGGTGGGGTTATTCACTAGTACACAAATGAGCATTTAAGACGGTTTTGTACAGTGTCCGTATGTCTTCAGACACTTCCAAAAAAAAATGGTCGGAGCGTGTCGAGTGTTGACGTGTTTTATATCCCTTATTGCTACTCTGGCTTTTGAGTGTCGGTATAAGGATTAACGGACATGGCCTTCCCAACCACCCGTCGATGAAAATTTTTCCCAATTCTAGTGGCAATACGGTCTCATTAGACACTTGTAATCACTCAAACCGTCGTAAAGATCATCTAAAACACGCAATAATATCATTCTGAGTGTCCGTTGTATACCTTTCAGACACCAGAAGTATTTTAAACCGTCGTAAAGATCATTTAAAACACGCGAAAATATCATTCTGAGTGTCCGTTGTATACCTTTCAGACTCCTGGTGCCATTTGAACCGTCGTAAAAACCGTTCATGGACACTCAAAATATAATTACAAGTGTCTATTCTATACACTTTCAGACTCTTCGGATAATTTGAACCGTCGTAAAAAATCATATAAAAGACGCAAATATTAGTCCGAAGTGTCTATTCGATACCTTTCAGTCTCTTGGTATCCATTTGGACCGTCGGAAAAATCATATAAAAGACGCAACATATTAGTCCCAAGTGTATGTTCTGTACCTTTCAGACTCTTGGCGTCATTAATATCGCGGCTGCATATTGATAACAGACATGCGAATGCAATATCCGAAGCATTTTTCCACCGTACGATGTCAAGAAACTGTTCTCTGATGATGGAACATCAGCCGTCCAGATACAACCATTCTCAACCGTCTGAAAAGATGCATTTTCCACCATCCACGTGGTATTATCTGAGCCGTTATTTTTCTGGAAATATTTCGGATCTGGAGCCATACACGTGTCGCTAGATCTGCGGGAGATGATGGAATTTTGGCCGTTTAGATTGATACCTCTGTAACCATCCACGTGGCTCGGTAAACGGTTTTTTTGCCAGTTCCCGGGTCGGGTGGTAACAATGGTTATTTACCGACACCAGCCGACCCGGACGGGTCATCCAGGGGAATATTCATGCAATTAAATTTAATCTGGAAATTCATCTTATTAATAATTATTGTTTGTTTAACTCGTCTCTAGGAGTTTGCAAAAGAAAATATTACAGACCATGCATTTGTCATCTAAAAACATTATTTCTTTAGTTTTTTGGATGGAGACTCCAAATGTTGTTCATCAGTTGCTTGTGATAGCGCCCTAGCGACGTTCCTCGTATTCTTTGGTTTGCCGTCTGGAGTTGAATATACCCTGCGAGCCCTAGGCTTAGGAATCGCTTTCAAATTCAGTATAGTGTTATGTTGTGTTCTCGCCCTTGAGAGTTTATTACTTGTTGTTTGACTGACTTCATGTTGATTAGCTTTTGGTTCCTCCACTACTTGCGAGTATTCCAGTACTACCTCCGTCGAAGACATGACAACACTGGCTGGTGGTTGCGTCCCAGAAACTCCACCATTCACTGCCGTTACAACTTTGGCTGACGACTCTTCAGGCGTTTTAACATGGGATGATTGCTTCTCATTCTTCTGTACCAGCATATGCAGCGTAACATCTAGGATTCTAAAATAACAAAAACTAATTTACGTAAAAATCATGTTCCATAGCAACTTACATCCATAGAGACATGCATTATTGGACAAGCAATGGTCTTTCCAAGAGCATCCTCTAACTTTTCAATACTTCCATTTCGCACCGGTAAAACGTAAGTAGGCATTAAAATTTCTTCAATGACGATATTGTGGCAAGGAACTTCGTCATCGTTGGCACGTAATGTATTTTTTCCCGTTGTTTTAAATGCTCTACCTCTAGCAACGAGGTTTGCCCTAGTACCTGACTTTCCTGACCAGACCTTGCATTTTATATCCTGCAGAAATATACGCCATATGAACATCAACAGTAATATACTCAAGTGACTGTATATATAGAAGAAAAAACTTACCCCTGTATGTTTCGCGCATTGAGATTCAGTAGTCTGAGAACCCGACTTTTGAAATTGTACCATTGCTTTCTCCTTGTTTTTCGTTAACTCCATTCCCTGATAAACCAACGGTTGATCCTGTGCCTCTGTTGTCTCTTTGTGCTGCCCAGACTGAGGCTCCTTTCTCCCAGAACCCAACTGTTGATCTCGTGGCTTTGGTTTGTCCTTGTGTTTCCTTGATTGAGACTCCGTTGTCTGAGAACCCGATCGTTGTTCATGTGCCTTCACTATCTCATTGTGCTTCCCATATTGAGACTCCTTTCTCCCATAACCCAACTGTTGATCCTGTGCCTCTAGTTTGTCCTTGTGTTTCCTTTGTTGAGACTCCGTTATCTGAGAACCCGGCCGTTGTTCATGTGCCTTCACCATCTCCTAGTGCTGCCCAGATTGAGACTCCTTTCTCTTCATGTTTTGCTCAGGTTGAGATTCCTTTCTCTTATTGTTGTTCTCAAAGATTTATTTAGTTGTCTGCATCAATACAGTAATACATAGTATGTAATATTCTTGCAAGATATACTCCCGAACCTAACTGGAATCCATTGGTCATGTGAAGACAGATAAAAAAAGAAATCCACGACAAACAAGCCATACAGTAATACATAGTATGTAATATTCTTGCAAGATATATTCCCGAACCTAACTGGAATCCATTGGTCATGTGAAGACAGATAAAAAAAAGAAATCCACGACAAACAAGGCAAACAGCTAACATTAGTTCTGATGACTATTTGAGATTTTGGCCAGTCGATGAAAGCGCCCTGCGCTTCTCCCAGATTATCACAACCCTTATCTGGTATGGGTAAACTGAGTTCATCATCTAACACTTCATTAACCTGCACTAAATAGCAAGTAATCTTCCGCGCATTTCCCCCACCATCCTGAACAGTTTGCTCACTTTCATGTGTGACGAAAGCCTCACCTCTAGCAACAATTTTTGTATTTCCTTCAGAATATAGGTTGCACGACGTACCCTGCAGGTATGCATGGCATATGAAGAACATAATAGAAAACACCAAAACAATATAGATTTAAAGGATTGGAAAAGAAACATGTATTAACTGCTTCTAATAGCTTGTTTCTAGCTTCCGTCGTAGATGGAGTAGAATTAAACCCTTGAGGCAATAGAGACGCTGAGGACTTAACGAGATTTCCCTGCTTTGGTCCAGCAGATTCTGAGCTTCCTCCTTTTTTCTTTTTGTGTGTACGTTTCAAAGTCTTGTTGAAAGATTTCCCAGCTGCCACTGTCTTGTCAGGAAGTGGATTTGAAACCTCCCCAATATTAGATCCACCGGGAGGATTGCTCTCTACAGAAATTCCTTCGGAAGAGTTCAGGACACATAGAGTCGTATCCTGAAGTGTCGAAGTTGAACATTGATGACGAACATTAGATATTGTGCGCCAATCTAATAAAAAAGTAAATGCAGTCTCATAAAAACACTGTCTAGTCAATGAAGATACTCTTACCTTTGTTCTAGAATCTTTCAATAAATTAGACAAAGACTTGGGTAAGGCAATTCCTTGGGAAAGAAACTCTTTTGCTGCCTCCTGCATCACTGTTTTCATCACCACTACTTCTTGATCCTTCTCTTTCAGTTGCAGCTTCAGTTGATCCTTCTCTTTCGAGGATTTCCTTGGTCGCTTGGAACCCCCCCAGTATCTGCCTTTAGTGACTCCGGAGCCAATCCCTCTGACACGCGTGCCTTTTTCTTCGCCCAAAGCAATTGTCAGGATATCCTTTCTCGGACCAACCTTTTCAACTCCCTCTTCGACATTCTTTTGCGCAGCAGCCTATGCACAGTGCCGAGTGTTAAAAAAAAAGTGTAAAATCGCGCGTATACTTTAGTGAAAAACATGAGCAGTTGGAAGTTTTGTTTTACTTACAATTTTGGCCGCTACCTCCTTGAGTTCTTCGTCCCCATTTGGGATTTCTCCACCTACCTCGCGCGCCTTTGTCCACATAAAATGGTGATCGGGATATTGATCGCTGGTAATAACTTCGTCTTTGATCTAGTACTTGAAACAAACGTAAGGGTGTACCCGAAAATACGGATAATGATACCGACAGTAAAACATACATTATTTTCCAAAGCTTCTTTTTTGTGTCAACAGTAGAATACAGTGTATAATATGAGTATTATGATATGAAAGAGGCAGGTTGCATGCATATATGAGACACAACTAGCATGGAAAATAAAACCGAAAATAAATTGACCAGTGTCTTACATGCCCGGTTTTGCGGTGTAAATCTAGACAGTGGACTTACCAATTTTTCTCTCAGGTAAATGTATCCTCCTCGTCCTAACCGGTGTGGAAACTTGGAGTGCGACTTGGCCTTTTTTGCCTTCTCAGATTTAGGCTTGCAGTGCAGATAAAAGACCTCATCAGTATATTCGACTAGAAAAATAACACAATATAAAACGACGATAAAAATACAGCAATGTGTAGTTATCTAACCTTGAATTCCTCGGACAGTCGATATTCCACGAACTTGGCCCATGATTCTTTGTCCACTATTTCTTTGTATTTTTTGGGAACTCTTTTCGCCAGGTTCTCCAACGGCTCCGTATCCATAAAGGGAACTATATATTTGTCATCCAATTTCCTTCTGAAATCCCGGAGTCGCTCACCGAGATGAGTCATCGTTCTTCCCTTTCTGGAGTCGTCGACGTCATAGTATTTCTAAGGTTTCATTTAATGACATGTTAGTAACATTTAGACAACAGAAATGATGAATAAAGATGTCAAACATTTGTAGTAGAAATGAGTAGATGCTTGCCTTTATTTTATCCCGCATTTCATCTTTTGTCTCCTGTTTCACTTTCTTCCACTCTAACTCACGAAGTCCAACATGTCTCCTGACTACGTCGCCTAGGAAACTGATGTATTCTGGTCTATAACCACCTATGGTTCTTTGATGCTCATCAAAGCTTAACTGATGTGGCTCCTCATCACTATATAGATCAAAACTTTGATGCAGCTTAAACAATATGGTCATTCCCCTAGATCTCTTTATTGCAGGTTTTACTTCTTCAAGATCCTCTAGAGTTTCAAAAGTTTCGAATTCTTCTATCACGAGTTCCTCTTCAGTAGGCATATCCTCTCCTTCAGATTATGTGCTTTCATCACTATCATTTCTTTGATTTGCTTCACTAGGTGACTCAGACTCACTTTCAGCATCCCCTTCGTGACCATGCGACTTTATTGACGCATCACTCTCGTCTTCTGTCATAACCTAAACTGTGTACGTACAACGAAGGAATGAATATGAGCTTATATTCATTAACTTCTAACAGAGAGTTCACAAAACAATACATGTGTTGAACTACTTCAAATAGTATATGCTATTTATCTTTCAATTTCTTTTGTGCAATGAATTAAAATGCTGGCTTAGGTGAATATCTAGAATAGTATTGGTAGGTATGTCGAGAAGTAAACCATGGTAACAATGAAATGGATAATTCAACCAAATAGTAACTAAACCTAACAGCGAAAGCACCACATGTACAACACAGGTAGGCTTATATTGGAAAAACATTAGCTAAACCTAACAGCAAAAACAACATGTTCCTATTTTCCATTCTAAGAAACACACTAAAAGGACGCAAAAACAAATTGTTCACGATGCATGTACCTCAAGGCTAAAACGAACACACCTAAATGGCATTAAGAAAAAAAAATATAACAAAGTAAACCCAGGTTGAAAACAACCCATGATTAAAGTAGTAAAACAACCCTTGAAAACTAACATATGTTCTAATTTCTACGGGATCCATAAAACAAAGATACTAAAATTACTTGTATTCAACTGGGAACAAGAAAAAATAATAATACCATATGCCCTAATTTCCATTGGTCCTGCCTTTCTAGATACTTAGTACTTCATCAAAACATATATAAAACCCATTGAATCGTTGATGCATATATGTTAACTGTAGTAGGTAAAATCCCCAAAGTAGAGATTTTACCTATACACCCAATAAATATACACATGAGAAACACATCAACATAAAGATAAGGATCTATTATTGATTTATGGAGATATTGCTACATAGATTTCCATGAGAACTTAAGTGTTCTTCATGTTCTTGAGTGGAGAAGAGAGTAGTAGAGATGGAGATGGAGGTGGTGAGAGAAAGTGTTAGAGGCCATCCCTAACTATTAGGGTTACATTGCTATTTATATGAGACCTATTTGACGAATTTACAATAATACCCTCAAAGGGAATCCTATGCTAGAGTTCTTTCTATGGTGCATCCTTATCTAGGGAAGTTAAGTTACATCGGCCTTGGCTTAGCGCCACATAGCGGATATACTTCAACACTCAATAATCATGTGTCTTCCTATTCCAACAAGCATGGACGGCGTCCTCAATCTTCATTCTTCTAACTTCAGCGGACTGGTCTTCTTCTGGATAGGGATTGCTGACGCGGATCCCACTGAGTCAATGAGTCAACTCTGACATCCTGACCACTCTGATCCTCTGACACATGCTCAACTACTTCTCAGCTTTCTGTCGGTGACGTGTTCTTTACCCGCTGATCACAATTCACTCTTCCGTTCCTCTAGCGATAGCAGTCGATGTAACTTCAACAACAATTGATGTAGCTTCAGCGGTATCATCTGCTAATGTAATCCTTGGCGTTTACCCGCTGGTCCTCTATGCATGGTGATAAACCTAAAGCTTCTTGTTGATGATTCAGTACTTCTCGCTGATACTCTTCTTACGTAGCCTCACCTCTAGGATGCTTTTATTTGTAGAATGCATTTTCTACACCTACATTTTGCCCCTTTGCTTATGGATGGTTCGTAGATTAATCCTTAAGCAAAATCTCCTTGAAACGTCATCTGGTGAAGGCGGAGTAAGAAATAAAGTCTTCAAAGTAGCCTGGCTGGATCTATTCTTGATTTGGATGACTTTCTTTGGCAAACTGTCTTGGAAGAATCTTCTGTCGGCGGACACGGCTCTAACATGGATTGGCGTGTTGTCTTCAATCGTGCTTGACTAACTCTGAACTTTGGATTTTAGTGTGCTGATGTAAACTTGAGCGGATCTTCTATCTTCGGCGGATGACCATTGCTTGTTGAGAATACCGTTGTGCAAAAATCTATGGAGCTTTTTCTTCAATAAGCTGACAAGGTTCGGCGTCCATTAATGTGAATGAGGTATTGGTTGTTTCCGCCGTCTTCAAATATATTTGTTGTTGAGTGTTGATGAAAATTTAGGAGGCTTCAGCGGACTCTATTTGAAAGTAAATGCTTGGTCTGCTTCTTCAACTGGAGGAGAGATGAAAAGTTTTGCAGCCCATGGTACACTTCGGCGGTCTTTGTTGTTGAGGATCCTGATCTGAGTTGTTTACTTGTGACTCTTCATAGCGGTAATTGTATATCAGCGGATTTTGCGAGTGACGGTTGATTGAATTTTTGTTGTTGCTGAAGGAACTGAGCGGAAGAGTACAACTTGCTTTAAAAATATATATCTATATTTGCCCCTACTCTTGCGCAAGGTTCTGAAGCAACGACTCTAGGTTCAACGACTTGTGGCTGACATTTCTGCTTTCTTGCTTTTACTGCTATGCCTGCTTTGTATTGATTTAAAAATCCTTGTACTCACCAAGTGATGTCCTGCAAATGAGTCATAGGGAAATTAAAAAGAAGTTTTGTATTTCATGTACATGGTTGCCCCTTTTTGCTTTGAAAAGTAGAGAGCCGAGACTTTTGAAAGCAAAAACAAGTCAAGATTTCTGCATTTTATATATGGCTCTGCCCCTGTTAGTCATGCCATGAGTTTGTAGAATGCAATAGGAAACAATAACTGTAAGTAATTATGACATGCTATAATAACTTAGGTAAGTGATACTTAGCTCTCAGCGGTTAGACAATTATTGCTTGTTCATTATTGAGTTCGGCGGATAATATAAGATTAAACCGCTGCCCCAGCGTGTATCAACTTGTAGTTACCAATTTTACTTCAGCGAGAATTCGTGGTATTCAGCGGGTATCTTGTTGTAAAGTCGTCGATCAATTTGAGTGAAATTTTAGCGGTTACCCAAATTCAAGATCATACTAAGGCATATGATAAAGCAAATTTGAAAGATAGAAGATAATATTGCAGATGCCAATAGTAACGCAAACTTAACTATCATGCCCCTGGCATGGTTAGTAACTCATAAGGGGAGTGAAAATGTATTTATAATGACCAATGTATCGTTATTGAGCGTATAATGAAATGTTTGTAAAGTTTGAGATACTTAGCTTGTTTGTTCGGCGTAAGGTAAATGGTTTGGCGGTTGCCCCTTGGCCAATTTGAAAGCGTTTGATGTTACCATGTATATCCGTTGATATCCAACTTAATTATGTGTAGGCCGGCGACATATGTACCAAGCTTGAATTCTTTGGCGAAGACCGTTGTGAACAGCTCCTTGGCTTCTTAGAAGGCGATGATGTTTGAAGTTCCTGTATGTATGCTCTATCCACGCAACTTGAAAATAAAGTTAGTTTTTCCGTTGTGTATGCTTAAAATCATGGCGGGGTTATGCAAAGGTAACAATATATGCAACGTTTTGACTCATGATGAAGTTGAAGAGCGCAATAAATTCGGAGTTATAGTATGCTAAGATAAAATTATTGTAGAGCTTTTTATTATGCCCTTGGATAGCTGCCGTGTTATGTAAATGTTGATGACGACCTTTGTCGAGCTCAATTGTGCGTCCCAAAATTTTGTAAGGAAGCATATGTCTTTCAAGCAATGCTTGAAAATAATGATATGGAGAGTTATTATGCCGCCGAAGGAGATGAATTCTTTGCAAATTCTTCATACCAGAATTCCTTGTGCTTTCTTTTTGTGAGGAAGTATATGTCTTCCAAGCAATGCTTGAAAATGATGAGGTGGAGAATCATTATGCCGCCGAAGGAGATGAATTCTTTTCAAATTCTTTGTTTCAATTATGAGATATATTCATATCTCTCACTTTTTGTTGAAGAACTCTGGTAGACGTTTGTCTACCTTTGCATTTTTGTTATATATATGATTCTCTTTGTTTGTTTCCGCCGGTATAATCGAATCCATTTTAGTTTAGTGATGAGCTGACAGCATTCATTCTGGCCACATCGCCCCCTTTTTCGCTATACATTGTTACTTGTGCCCGTCGGCGATCTATTATAAGTGGTTGGTTAACCAGGATCCGCCCTATTGGGAGTTCTCCTGGAGTTTTATATTTTTCTGCCAGCACTTACAGATCAACAAGTAACGCGTCAGGAATTTAATGCGCTAGTTAGCCAAAACTACTCTTAGTCAGACATCTAAAATTTTTCGATATACACCGGCATATGACTTTCATGGCAGTTTTGCCTCAATGTATGGCTTTTGAGCCTCATAACTTTTCTTGGCAATTATGCCTCAACGTATGGCTTTTGAGCCTTGCAATTTTGCCTCAGCGTATGGCTATGTAAGCCTTGTAGAATTTTTGTTTGGCAAATTCGCCTCAGCGTATGGCTATGTAAGCCTTGTAGAATTTTTGTTTGGCAAATTTGCCTCAACGTATGGCTATGTAAGCCTTGTAGAATTTTTGTTTGGCAAATTTGCCTCAGCGTATGGCTATGTAAGCCTTGTAGATATCTGGCATTTTAGCCTCAATAGAACCTTTTTGGTCAGGAGCAATTAGCTCATATAGTCGGCGAAGCTCATTGGCTTATTCTTTCGGCGCTTTTCCGTTGTATAACTCATGTAGTCGGCGAAGCTCATTAACTCATTCATTCGGCGCTTTTTCACTTATGTGCTTTATCGTGTAGACGAACTGTTAAGTTTCTTATCTGTTTTCAAAGACAAAAATATATCGAGATATATGGTAGAATGGCATTTATGCCCCATGGGTTAGCGGTAATCATATAGTATTTAAATAAAAAAATTAAATCTGATTAAGATTTTGCCCCAGCTGCTCTCTTGGGTTGAGCAAGGTGGATTCCTAAGTATAATCATGGTTACATTACACTGCGCGTCATAGCCATATGTAATCATCTATCTTGATTTCAGCGGACCTTGGAAAATTTTGCATCTTAAACTTAGCAGCAGGATGCCATTTTGGAAGTGTGAGACTATGCAGTCGCTATGTCCTCACGCTGCAGATCATTCTTTACAAAGTAATTTTGTAATGAACTATATCATTTGATTATAATGTTCTTTAGCACACTTTGCATGTGATATGGTAGCGTGCTAAGTATTTGGAAATTGTAGTATGTGACCTAGAATGTGAAATAAACTAAGAAATTCTAACTTATCATGACAAATGTTATTAGTGTCTCTATTAAATTTCTCTAATGTGCAAAAGGTTCGTCCGCCGAACAAAATTTTGACTGTAATGTAAGATATCAATACGCTAAGCTATCATGACCGGCAACATATAAAATGCTTACTTTGAAATTCCATTCATATTTGAGAAAGATGAAACTTAAGTGATAGGAATGCTTATCATTTTGTTTGAGTCGGCGGATGAAGTATTCCATTGCTTGGAGTCGAAGTTTAGCGATTCTCTGGTTCCTGCTCATATTTCGCCGTATAGCTTATTAAGTACCTGGGATTTTTAGTTAACAAGTTAAAAATGTGCAATACTAGATGAAGTACTAGGGTGCCTTAAATAGCGAGTTATAAATATGGTGCTACTAAAAACGATAGCATATTGAATTAGAAAAATTGTGGACTTCCAACTTTAACATATGAAATTTCCTTATATTGATGTCGCCGGTATTCACAATTTCAGCTGCAAGAAAAAAGAGATGTAATCTAATAGCGGCAAACAAGATTATCAGATGAACATGCTAAATTAAATATCCAAGTAAGAAGATTCATAATATAAGGTTCAGAAGTCTCCCCTCTGTGTTGTATGCCCATTTGGACTTTGCTGATCTGATCCGGAAAAGGATCTATCGACGTACGTTATTGCCTTCATTCTGGTTGGCGACAAGGGAGTAATTGCTGCATCAGGATTTGAAAATTAACGGCGCTTAGTAGACAGTAAGCTGAAATTTAATGGTAGAAAATTTAATGATGCTAAAATATGATGGCGCTGAAATTCAATGGCGCTAAAATATAATGGCGCTGAAATTCAATGGCGCTAAAATATAATGGCG
>JAJJMA010144587.1:0-18904 GCA_023529015.1 Papaver nudicaule
AAGATTCGATTAGGTCCTCACCTCATTTGTGGGGGACTTGAAAAAAACCACAGTCGGCATGGGTTAAGCTAAAAGTCGGCATGCCGACTGTGATATTTTCCAAATCCTCACAAATGTAGTGAGGACCCAATCTAACCTTCTTAAATAAGCAAGAAGAACAAATGGCAATCGTATCTTTTTAAATAAGAAAACTCTGATTTCCTAGTTTAAGATATTGGATTTTTTTTTTTGTTTAGGTTTTTTTCTTCTCCAAGCTCACACTTTTCTTGCTTGCTTGAATTACAAGTGGGTATGTCACTAGAGGCATTACAACAGACAAGTTTGATCATTTTTAAAACAATATCAACATCACAAATTAAGAGTGGTGTTTGGTGGGTAGACCTATAATGACAGATACCCCAACTGCTTTGAAGACTAAAATGTCTTTCGCAAGAGTTTGTGTCGAGATTACAGTAGATTGTCCCTTCCCTGCTGAGCTCCCTGTCAAAATTGATGATGTGAAGCTTGTTGTTAGAGATGAATATCCTTGGAAACCAGTTTCGTGCTCTATATGTAAGAGTTTTGACCATCAAAGCCAAAAATGCTGCTTAAATCCAATTCCTAAAATAGTTTGGATTTCCAAGCTTAATTAGGTGCCTTCAGCTGCTCCCATGGAAACTTCTGGTGTTGAGGAAAGGATGGAAACTCATTCAACGGTTGAGGAAGTCGCAGTTGACATTCAAAATACAATGGAGAATTTGATTTTGGAAACTAATGAAGCTACAATTGTAGAAGATGCCGAGAATGGGAATCGTGATTCTAGGATTAAGGCAACAAGTTTGGGGGATAATATAATCTTTGAGTTTGGTGTTGAACCAGAAGGCTGATAAGAATAAGAATTTGTCATATTCTAGGAAACTTAGGAGAGCACCAACAAAAGGGGTTGTGTCTGATCAACCTCCCAATTGTTGTATGAATTATTTTTCTTTGCTTGAAGAAGAGCCTTTGAATTGACCTGCCAATAATTCAAGTATTGTCAGTGATGATGTCATTAAAGAGTTGAATGATGGAAACGATTATGTGAATGACATCGATGACATGGATGTTGCTGGCAGTAAGGTAAGGTTTAAACCTCTTGCTGGAATCCCTAGAAAAGAACTCCATTAACCAATGCGCAAGAGGTAGATAGAATTGTAAAGGCTTGCACGTCACTGGGAGTAAAAGACGAAGGAAAAATATCTGAAGAGAAAATGTTCTATAAGGCTTCTGTCGATAGGTATGCTAAATCGAGGAATTATATGGAACAAGCTAACACTAAGACAACGGATGAAACAAGTTCTCAGGAACTAGGTAGAGGGAAAAGGACTTCGATTAAGAAAAAGATAGGATAACTTCCTGTGTAGGTTTGTGGTAGTTACCTTGGTTATGTAGGCATACTGGCTTTTGTGTCTTGTTGTTTCCGACCTGTGTGCTAGTTTTCTTTTCCTTTGTTGCACTAGTCTAATGTTATCCCTTTTGTACTTATGTTTTCCTTTCTTAATAAATTTATGACATTTTCCCTGCAAAAGAAAAAAAAATTGATCATTAAGCAAATAGTAATTAATGGTTTTTTCTTGATATAAATAGAAGGGATTCAAGTTAATGTGATAATTAAGTGTTGGGGTTCATGAAGTCGGGTGTTATGAAGGTTGTCAAAGTTTTGGAAATTCTGAGGATAATGGGTGTATAGATTGGAGGCTCAGGTCTACTTTCCTAGCTCTTATCCCTAAAAAAGAATCTATGGAAGAAATTAAAGATCTCAGACCTATAAGTCTCACTAATTCAGTCTAAATTATGGGTTTGACTTGTTGTTCCTTCGATTTACTTGGACTGTTATTACAAACTTAATTTTGATCCATGTCTAGTTTTTTTTTTTTTTTTTTTTTTTTTAATTTTTGGATGCAAATATATTTTCCATTGATGAAAAAACTTATTACACTTCTTCGTAATCCAATCTGATACATTCTAGTATTTCAGATGGAATTGAGTTCTGAAATTCAAAACTACTTGCATCATCCCTTGCCTTATTTGCAATGAAATGTGCTACATTATTGCAATCCCTACTAGCATACTTAATAAACCAGAAATTGGAACTACTGAGTTTCTGTTTGATATCTAATATGAAACCCTCATTTGACCAGTGTACTTTGGATATTGCTTCATTAACAAATCTCACAACATTCTCACAGTCCATCTCAAATACTACTTTCTTTAAACCCTTTTCTGCAGCCCATTCCACAGCTTTTAGAACAGCCCTGCTTTCTCCCAGCTCTGCTCCATGCTCCAAGTTCATTCCTCCATTGAAGTAGATTCCTTTGATCCCCTGGCATTGCCATGCAAAAGTTCTCATTATTAGTCCAATTCCTAAATTTCCACTTGTACTCTCATAGCTTGCATCTATGTTAATTTTGATAAAGTCTTTATCTGGAGGGAACCACTTTCTGATTAAAATGTTTGTATATATCCTATTGTCAGACTTATTAGAGATATCATTAGACTGGGCTGTGAGTTTCACAATTTCATAGTTCATATAAACAACATTTAGATTTACTCCCTGAAACACTTTATTGCATCTGTTTTTCCATAGCATCCATGAGGTGATCATTAGCTTGACCACTTCATTTTCAGTACATTGGATACCTGAACCTGCAGAAGCTAAACATAGAAACCAATCCTTAACCCATTCATATATGGTGTTGAAATGACCCAGAACCTGCATTGATTCAATGTTAAAACCTGACCAGATTGCTCTGGCTTGAGTACATTCAAGCATTATATGCTCTATGGTTTCTATGTGATGAGAACATAAGCTACAAGAGACATCTATGCCCTGCTTATACCTACTGTTTTTCTTTCTAGTTGGCAGGATATCCCTAAACAACTTCATTTTGTGAGGTACTGGCATTCTCCAAAGCCTTTTCCATACCACAGTTGGCGCATTATCTGTACTACTGTAATTCGGAATTTTCTCATTACACAATAGATTATATGCACTTTTAACAGAAAATTTACCTTGTCTGTCTGATTTCCAGATTAGTGTATCATGTCCCACATTTGGCACAAACATATTCAAAATAGCATCTGAGGTGTTACTATCAAAGACTGTTTTAATGAGATCTACATTCTGGTTCTAGTATTTGGCAAAAAAAGATCACAGACATAATTCAAGTTATATGTGTTACCATAGCTAGGTAAAAGAGTTGGTGGGTCACTAAGACCAGCTACCCAATTATCCTGCCAAATCCTAATTCTTGTTCTACATATAACACTCCAACATGAATTTTGTTTAATAACTAGTATGCCTTTGAAAATGATTTTCCAAACTCAAGAGCTTTCTTTCTAGGCCTCACTCAGCTGCATGAAACTATTTCCTTTTCCATATTTAGCATATAAAACAGTAACCCAAAATTCCTCACCATTTATGCATGCTTTCCAGATTAACTTACATAACATAGATAGGTGAAGACATTCAAGGTTTCTAAATGCTAGACCACCTAATGCCTTAGGTTTACACATCTCTTCCCATCTAAGATAATGTATGCCTCCCTGATCTTTATGACCCCACCAAAATTTCCTCTGAATTGTATCTATTCTTGCTAATAGTGTGTTTGGGATGGAGAAGCTACTCATATAATGTTATGGTAGAGTGTTAAGGACATGTTTGACCATAGTTGATCTCCTTGCAGGGCACAATGACATACCTTTCCAGTTCTTAATTCTATTGTCAAATGACTGCAAAATAGTGGCAAAACAGTTAGTTTTATTTTGACCAATGAATAGAGGCAGTCCAAGATATTTCTCTGAATCCTTAGTAAATGACATTTTGAGCTCTTTTGCTAGATCTACACATGCTCCCTCACTAAGATTGCTACTAAAAAATGCACTAGACTTGCAAAAATTTAGTATTTGACTAGACAGTTTACCAAATTCAGTTAAAATATCTAATATATTCTCTACATTCTGCATATTGGCTTTAGCAAAGATTATAATATCATCAACAAACATAAGGTGTGAAATAGGTGGTGCATTCCTAGCAACCTTCACACCTTGGATTTGTTTATTACTTTCAGCAATTATGAATAGTCTAGATAAATACTCCATGGCAATAATAAACAGGTAGGGTGATAGAGGATCACCCTGCCTAACTCCTCTAGATGGACATAACTCATCACAAGGTGAGCCATTTAGCAATACTGAGATACTAGTGGTGGATATACACTGGTAGATTAAATCACAAAACTTCTTACCGAACCCAAAGCCTTTAAGTACACCTAACAAAAAAACCCCATTCTATTCTATCAATTGCCTTAGAAAGGTGGAATTGTAAGTTCTGTGAAGTTTGAATTGTAAGTCATTCGACTAATATAAACTGGAGGAATTTCGTCTGTCACAAATTTTTTTTTTAAAAGGCTATATGCCTGATTCTACCCCTACCTAGTTCACAATGATTCTAGGAACCCCCACCGTTTAAGGATAGTTAAAAATAGGCAATCGAGAAATTTTCCAAATAAGGAAACTGGTTTCCTAGTTTGAGATACCTTTCTCATATATCTGTGAGCATATTGCGACAAAAACGTCTCTGAATCGGGCGAAAAAATTCTCTAGTAACTTAGTTCATTTCATCAAAGATTCATGGCTATATTAGCAAATCAGACTTAATATTTCATCTCAAATGCATCCAATCTTTAAAGTTTCATATTGATTTCACAAAAACTGCTAATCTATTCGCTTTTAAATCATTATAAATCAGGTATTTTCTAATCTAAATCATGCATAACTAAATTCTTTTTTTCTCTCTTTGCGTTTGCAGGTTGTCCCCAGCCTTCCAATATGGCGTTTGCCTTCCATCAAAAGGTGGTATATGCGTTTGCAATCATTGTTGTTCAACTGATTTTTATCATAAGTGCCAGGTGCTTTCTCACATGGGTTTCCAGATTGTTTCGAAAGATGAAGCCAGAATACGTAACCATTACTGAGTTAGTGATACGATTCAAAGCTTGGATTTTCCCCCTTTTTCGAAGAATTCAAAATTCAAAAATTTGTTATAAAAAACGGAAACGTCATAAATGGTGCATTCATTCTGCCTATATTCTCTATATTCTGTTGATATCGTATAATATCTCATACCTAAAAAATCCAGGGTTATCCCAATATCTTCGAGAAACCAATATCATAATAAAAAGCCCTTCAGTCTCTATCAAAGTACAAACCCTACCTTCAAACCTAAATACCGTCGTGTTAAACCATTTTATCATTATGGAAGCGACCAGCTCAATCAATACTGGAAGCTCAAAAAGTGTTTCTCATACCATGAAGCTGCAGGATACTGTGTTGGAAAGTAACCAATTGTTAGAGGGTGCGGGCAAAACTGAAATCGAAGAAAAAGAGGAAGAGGAAGTGGAAGTGCAACTAATTGGAAAGATAATATCACCATTCATAATGACTGAAAAAGCTGTGATGAGGCATCTGAGGATAACTTGGCTTTTCATCCCGGCCAAGGAAATCTCTGTTCTGGAAATAGAGCGAAACTTTATAGTTTTTACACTGAAAAAAATGAGTGTTGTAAGGAAGATTTTTGAAGAAAGACCATGGGCCATTGATGGTTACCTAATTATTATGCATATGTATGATCCAACTGTTTCCTACAAAGAACTGGATTGGGATCACCATGAGTTTTGGATATGGCTCAAACTCCTCTTGCCTAAGCATTTCAATCGTAAGGCTGTTAAAGAAACGGGTGAAGTCATGGGCGAAGTAACTGCTATGGATCCACCAGAAGGATTGCCAGAAACTGGGGATTGTTTTAGAGTATGCACTAAGCTGAAGATCTCAATGCCAATGATGAGAGGAGTACTAGCTATCACTGCAGCTGGTACTACAAAATGGTACAAGTACTTTTATGAAAGGCAACCTCAAAAGATATGTAGAGAGTGCTATGTAATTATTCCTCATAACAAGGCACAATGTGCAAAGAATGCAGAGCTGTTGAATGAGTTACACGATAAGCCTCGTAAACTAGGAGATATGAAGATGCCTACTATGCGACCAATACCCCATGTTATTCCTGCCACCAAGCCAAGGAAACAAGCCACCAAATACAAACCCTTTGTACCACCAAAAGATGGGATCAAAATTGTGGAGATTGATAACCGCATCCAAGAAGATGTTTCTATGTAGGAAGACACAAATGACTCAAGGTTAAAGCGTTCAAGAATTAATCATAGCTCAGTAGATGTATTGGCTAACATCTTGTACAATCCGGAGAAAGCACCACCACTTGCATCAATGATACAAACCACGATGGATGTTACAACTGGAATAGGGGGGGGGGGGACAACCGGAGCATCAAGGGGAGCTCAGGTATCTTTCAACTTTGTCATTAAAATTTTTAAAAATTCAGCACTAATTCCTACATTCATTTATTCCAATAAGCAGCATAATCATAGTAGTATTAATCATATCAGTACATTTAATAGCCTAAATCTCCAATATTCTCTCCATCGTACAGTAGAGTGCATTAAATCATCTAGTCATAAGTTGCATTTAATACTGCATCTAAGAACTCTTTCGTATTTAAACTTGGTTTATGGTCTTCAGGTTGTAATTAACAAATCATTCAATTCTCATGCATACCAAGCATATAGTTGCATAGTTCTCAAAAAGCTAGATACTTATCATATCATTATCTGGCCTTGTATATACCCAAACTGTGGAACAAACATCCTTCATAATCACAAAATGAAAATCTTAGCTTGGAATTGCCAAGGATTCAATCAAAAGAAAACTAGGGACCATCTCAAGAACCTTATATACCTATATAACCCTGACATTGTCTTTCTTAGTGAAACCAAAATAGACAGTGACTAGATATTTCAACTAATAATACCATACAACTTTCCAAACAATGAGTGTGTATACTCTAAAGGCTTAGCAGGTGGTTTAGTCATGATGTGGAAGGATGGTTTTAATTTTGAGGTGATGACAACTTCCTCCAACATGATACATTGCATCTTTAGTGATAATCCATCAAAACCAGAGATATGTATGTCTTGTGTTTATAATTCCACTTATTATAATGAGAGGAAAGAACAATGGGAATTCATCAAGGAAGTGGGTGACGAAATGGATATCCCCTGGTTCTTTTTGGGAGATCTTAATGTTACATTCCAAGCTTTAGAAAGAATCAATTATGGTGCAACTACTTCAAGTTCTTCTAATCATGCTTCACATACACTACAATCAGTATTAAATGACATTCAAGATGCTGGCTTAGAGGATTTGGGATACATTGGAAAGCACTTTACATGGACAAGCAATAGCAGTGGTACAGGGAAAAGGCAAGCTAGATTGGATAAAGCAATGGTCAATGGTGTGAGTAGACGAAATTTTCCTGACGCATGTTTATTTCATCTGCCGCAAGTAGGGAGTGACCACACACCCATATTACTTGACACTGAAGGTGCAAATATCACACTGAGAAAAGGTTGGAAATATTTCCAGTGTTGGGAAGGAGAAGCTTCACTAAAGCAACAGATCATTAGAGCTTGGAGCAAAGGATTTACAGGTTCAGCTGCATTTCAAGTGACATGGAAGCTGAGGTTCACAAGAAGAGAGTTAGCAAAGTAGAACAGAGAGAAATTTGGCAATATCCAGCAAAATCTCAAAGGACTACACAGTAAATTAGAGGAAATACAACAATAACCAAGCACTGAAGTAACCATTCTAGAAGCACAGAAAACACAAGATGAAATTGAGAGATGGCAGCAAATCCACAATGACTTTTGGGGGCAGAAATCAAGAGAAGAATTTTATAGAGAGACGGATAGAACAAAGCATTTTCACACTGTTGCAAATAGAAGAAGAAGCCGTAACAACATTTCATCTCTTAAGGATAGTAGTGGTAATTGGTGTTCAGAGAGGATACAGTTGGAAAATCTTCTCACAGATCATTTTATGTCTATCAATACTATACATCGTCACCTGCAAGTAATATAGATGTTCTCAATTGTATTCCTCAGTACATATCTGTTGAGGATAACGAGCTGTTACTTAAAGTGCCAGATGATAAAGAAATACTATCGGTATTAAAGAGCATGAAACCCTGGAAAGCTCCCGGGCAAGATGGTTTTCCACCGGGATTTTTCCAATCGCATTGGGAAATTGTTGGAGAAAGTATCTGTGAGATGGTAAAGCAATTCTTTAGAACTGGGTTCCTGCTGAAGGAGTTGAATGAGACTAACTTGACATTAATTCCGAAGGTAAAGAGCCCGCATAACCCATCTGAATTTCGCCCAATTGCATTGTGCAATTCAACATATAAACTAATCTCAAAAATTCTATCAACAAGAATGAGGAGAATAATGGGGAAAATTATATCTCCACTACAAGGTGCATACGTCTCAGGCCGCCAAATAAGTGATAACATTCACTTGGCACAAGAAATTGTGCACACAATGAAGAACAAGAGTAAGAAATGTAAGCTTGGTTTGCTAGCATTAAAGCTATATATGTCGAAAGCATTCGACATATTAGAATGGAATTTCTTGCTAGAAGTAATGCAGAAGATGGGTTTCTCTCAAGAGTTTTGAAACTTGATAGAACATTGTATATCTACAACGAAGATAGCAGTAGTCTTTAATGGTTCTCCTTGTGAACCTTACATTCCAACTCGAGGTATACGCCAAGGATATTCACTAAGTCCTTTCCTCTTTATCATAGTAATTGAAGTTTTCTCCAGGATGTTAGCAGTTGCAGAACAGAAGAAGTTAATTCAGGGCATCAAGATTGCAAGAACGGCTCCACCAGTTTCGCATCTATTTTTTGCAGACGATTGCTTATTATTCACCAGGGCAGATAATCGAAATGTTGATAATCTACTCAAGATATTTGCAGCCTTTAGTGAAGCTTCAGGACAAACAATCAACTCCAGTAAATCAAGTGTATTTTTCAGCACCAACGTACAGAGCAGTGTCGCTATGGAGCTGGCAAACAAGCTGAATGTTCAGCGAATGAAGCAGGATGAAAAATATTTAGGACTGCCTCTAATCATTCGAAGATCAAAAGTACATTCCTTCTCAAATTTGGTTAACAACATGCAAAGAAAACTGGCGATATGGAAGCGGAAAACTCTTAATGATGCAGCTAAAGCAGTTTTAATAAAGCATGTATTGAATGCAGTGCCCACACATTCCATGAGCTATTTCAAAATTTCTGAAGATACCATTACTAAACTTAATTCAACTCAGACTCAATTCTGGTGGGGAAGAGAAAAGGGTAGAGGGCTCTGCCTTACTTCTTGGAAGAAGCTATGTTTACCAAACACAAAGGAGGGCTAGGCTTCAGGGATATGCGTACTCTGAATGAAGCTATATTGGCTAGAGCAACATGGAGGATATGTTCTAATACGAACAAACTATGGGGTAAAGCTCTGAAAGCAAAATATTTTCCAGACAATCATCTATTGCACTCAGAACCGAAGAAAAAGAAATCTTGGGCATGGTCAGGTATTCAAGATAGCATTCAGTTTGTTAGAAGCAATAGCTGCTAGAAGATAGGTACCGGAGATAACATCAGCATCTGGAAGGATAAATGGATTATAGGCCTTGATGCTCCACCAGTCCCTCTGGATACAAACTTTACATGCTATGTATGGGTTAATCAACTGATCAACAGTCAAACAAAAAGTTGGGATATCCAACTACTGGAACTATTATTTGATACTCAGACGGTACAACTTATAAAGGCCATGAGAATTCCAAAACATGGGAAGGACAGACTAGTCTGGAGTCTTACAAAACATGGGAACTTCACATTAAAGTCAGCCTACAACAAATTGTTTGAAAGTAACTTCCAGAATCTACATCAACACAAGAGAATATTCAAGGTTCAAATGTGAAATGGATGGAGATATGGGGTTTACAGACTTGGCCTAGAGTAAAATATTTCTTATGGAAATGTTTGAGAGACATCTTACCAACTGGAGAAAGGGTTGCAAGAGTTTTAGACCATGTAAATTCTATATGTCCAGTGTGTCAGAATGTAGTTGAGAGTGCAAAACATCTTCTGTTTGAATGCACATTTGCTAAAGCAGTCTGGATGCTAATACCGGAAGGCAGCATGGTGTTAAGATCAGGGAAAAGTGCCATGGTGGAGTTCTTTGAAGAATGGAAGGACATGAAGATACAAGGGGAAGAACAAGGAGATAATTAGAAAAGGCTGAGGAAATTTCTCATTGTAGCATGGTACATTTGGAAGGAACTATGTGAACTGGTATTCCAAGGAAAAACTGGAAATCCTGAAGGGTGTGCTGAAAGAGCAATGAGTTTCTATGATTATATGGAAACGATAGCAGTAAAACCAGTTATGGATAGGATTATCCTACAGCCAGTAAAACAGAAAACTTGGATTCCACCAAAAAATCCTTTTATTTCTGTAACATGTGATGCCTCATATTCTAAAGAAAAAAAACTAGCTGGACTTGGACTAATTATCCGTGATTGTGCAGGTGGTTTCGTCAGGTGCAAAGCAAGGTTCCTCGGAGCAGTTGGATCAGCCGAAGAAGCAGAGTGCATAGCTATTCATGAAGCTGTAGTATGGTGCTGGGAATTGGGCTACAAGGATGTGCTTTTTGAAACGGATCTAAAGGGCATTGCAGAATTTTTCTCTGGAAATGTGAACAATATTGCCTGGGAGAATGAAGACTTGCTAATGGATTCAGTAGTTAAGTTTAAAGATTTTGATAATTGGAGATGTAATCATCTCAACAGGGAATGTAATAAGCCATCACATGTATTGGCAAACTTGAGTAGAAGGTCTAGGTTGTCGTCAGAGTGGATTCATAACCCACCTGAAGCTATTTCCATTTTTCTTTTGTCTGACATTATGGAGGTAACCTCCAATAATTAATGAAGTATTATCCATCGTATCAAAAAAAAAATACCTTTCTCATATATAGGGAAACTGCAGCACATATTGTTGAGAACCATATACAGAAGGGAAGAGTTCGATCGAAACATATACAGAAAGAGAGATTATCAATGGCAAAACATATACAGAATGAGAGATTGGCAATGGCAGATGATACTATGCCACAAGGATTGGCATTACTTGTGCAGAAAGAGAGAGTAGCAATGGCAGATCTTATACAGAATGAGATATTGCCAATGTCAGATGATACTATGCAAAAAGGATTGGCATTACTTGAAAGATCAATGAAAGATATTCAAGATATGGTTAACGGAACAAGGGAAAACACAAATACTTCCGAAGAATTTAGTGGATCAATGGAGGTTGATCATCTCGAGAGAATGACGGAAACTCTTTGTAGAAGACTGGATATTATTTCTTTGAATGCTGAACTGTTTGATATTTTTTTGATAATTATAAATCTTAGTAAATCAGTGGAAGAGGTATTTAAATTAAAGCCAAAAGATAATCAAATTCATAAGAAAAAGAATTTTTTTTGGGGGATATGTTGGCGCTTTAGTTTTAGACAGAGCGCCTTTAATAGGCAAGGAGAAGAAATTATTAGAATCCATGGGCCTAACCAGGATATCACGTGATGTGGGACTATTTCTCCAACACTCCCCCTCATACAGAGCCAGGGACAAACAAGACCCTTCCTGGACCAAACACAAATAAATGGTATCCTCCTTGGGTCAAACAATACCCTAATCGGGTCAACAAATCCCTTTACGGGCTAAACAATGTCCATACACCACCCAAACACCCTGATACCATATTAGAATCAATGAGCCTAACTCACCTTGAAAAAACCAGCTTGCAAGGTTAGGGTTGCCCAAGACTTATATACTTTACATAACCAGGATATCAGGTGATGTGAGACTATTCTCCAACAGAAATGGCAATCGTGAAACTTTTCAAGTAAGAATACCCGATTTCCTAGTTTGAGATGTTGGAATTTTGTTTTCTTCTTCTCAAACCTCACACTTTCTTAAACGTTCTTTCTTGCTTTCTTGAATTACAAGTGGGTACGTCACTAGAACCATTATAGTAGACAAAGTTGGTCATTTCAAAGACAAACTCAACATCAAAAATTAAGAGTGGTGTTGGAACATAATTTGTCTAGAATTCTCCAGAATTGTTTAGGTTTGTCCATTTCATCATTATTGCTAATTAGGTTACCAGTTTTTTTAGGGGTGACCAAACCATAGGCAAAAACTGATACCCCAATAGAAACCATGCCTTTCATGTTAAAAGCCTAGGCCCTAGATATATCTAGAGTGTACCAAGTCGGTTAGAGAAAACTAGTGTTACGGAAGGTCAGCTAAGAATGCCTATATTTATCAAAGAAAACTTATAAAGGAAATATGAGTACTTAACAGATCCTCCACGGACTGATAAGTTTGGTCTGATGACAACGTTAATCTTTGCGATTCACTGATATTGATTTCCACTCTAAATTAACTCTATGTTTGTTTGGGTACTCAGATGCATTGATCTGATTCGGCTTCTGACTCGTCCCAAGTTATAGTTCTTGATTACTTTGGCTTTTCTTTTTTAATGTCTGACTAGGGAGCTGATTCGGCTCATATATATCTGACTGGAAGGCATTTGAGTCAGGTATCACTGATGGGAAGAAAAAGGAAATTGCCTACAATCATACATGTATCTGTCTACCGATGACGGTTTATGATCTCCTAGACAAAAAGAAAGGAAATCGTAAAATATCTAAAATTGAAATATAAACAGAAGGGATTTTTGTCTTGTACAAGGTATGCCCCCTTGGCCCTTACCGCTCGGCTCCTAGTTAACTGCCCTTCTAGGAACCCACTAGGTTTGAATGCAGAAACTCTTGTCCAGGGTAACCCTTATTCCCATCAACCGATTGTCAGACGGTAATAGTAAAACTTGTCCAACAAGAAATACTAATTGTTGTCAAATAAGGTTTCCTAGCTTGAGATACCTTTCTCATGTTATATATAAGGGAAAGGCAGTACATATTTTCAAGACCCATTCGAAACGTGTACAACAAAAGATAGATTATACGGATCAACACATTCATTGGCAATGTCAGATTTTACGAGAGCAATCGATGATCTTAGTAGACCAATGGATGATCTTGAGAGTACAATGGATGATACAAAAATAATGGTTGATTTTAGGAGCGCAATCGATAGTTATATTAGTGCACTTGATGATCTTGGAATAACAATGGAGAAAACAAACACAATGGAATATTTTAGTGGAACAATGGCAGATCTTAGGAGGTCTTTGGCGAATATCGATTCGAGTTTTCACAAGCTTGAGTTATTAGACCCAAAAGTTCTTCAGAAACTATTGAATAAGAAAATTTGTTTGGATAATGCACAAACTTCTTCACTTCGTAATGCAGATGAGCGTGCGATTACAGATTTGAATGGCAAAGACCGTAAAGCAACTCCAGAGGAGTCTTTTCTTGATGGGAAATGGGTCAACGATCAGCATAATAAGCCACATGTTTTTGAGACTTTAGCCAAATTCTTCCGTAGTCTTTTGAAATATTAGAAAAGTTCCGTCTTATCAAATAACTTCTTTGTTAAGAGTTCGTTTGGTTCAATGTTTAGTCTGTTTATCGATTAATAAAACTAATTTTTGTTTATCTTATTGAATTTTGCTGAAGTTTTATTCTTTCCTCCGTATATACTTTCGTGAATCAACAAGTGGTTATACTATGAAGCCTAGGCTATTTTTATTTTTATTCTGACATATGAAAGGTTGTATTATAGTTTAGATCTCGAACAAGTTTACTGCCTATAAACCTAGGTAGCTACCAAAAAAGAAAATTCGAGAGACAAAAAATATTCCTCACTTGCGGAATTAGAACTTGAAGCTAAGAGGATCTTGGAAGAAATTCAATAAACATACCCCGGCTTGACAACAATTAATACTTGGCTGCACCATTGACCAGTGATGATACCAGTGACCTGAGTTCGAAACTCGTTAGCACCATTCTTTACCGATAAAAAACAAAATAATAATAATAATACTTGGCTGCAGTTCCGCCTGAATTCTTCCTTGATCACCCAAAATCTGGTCAAAACTTGAACCCGGATCTGGTTATTTATTGGTAGTCAAAATCTTGAGCATCCATTGTTAGTTTAGGGATATTTGCCAAGTAGAAAAGTTTGAGCCACCACATTTAATACGCACGCTGTTTTGGGTTACTCAAGGACTCATCAAGCTGTTGTTATACTGGGGTTAGAGCGCGTTAAGTAAGCAAGGACAAGAAATAGCAATCGGGAACTTCTCAAATAAGGAAACTGGGTTTTCTCGAAGAAGTCAAGGCTTCGCAAAAATTGAGTTTCCAGTTTGGGATACCTTTCTCATCTTATATATAAGGGAAAAGCAATAAGTAATCTGAAGACCCTATTACATACACAGAAAGTGAGATCATAAATCACCAGCTAATCAATTCATTCATTGGTAATGGAAGAAAATATTAATACAGCAGAAACTCTCAGGAGATATATTGCACGTCTGAAGGAACGATGTTCAAATCTCAGGGAAGAAGATCGTAGGAATGTAGAAAATCTTAGAAGAACTGTTGAAAGTTTGGAGGAACGATGTTTGGATCACAAAAGAGCAATTGAAAGTGCAATAGAACGATGTACTAAACTTAGGAGAGAATACGAGGCAAGTTGTAGACATTTAGAGATACTAGAAATTGCTGCTGCCCCTTTATTTAATGAAGTCTTATCAGAACGAAAAGACATTGAAAGTCATATGAGAAAAATAATTGTTTTAGATGATGCAGAAGTTTGTTCAGTTTGTCTTCAAGATATGAGTGGTGGTGGTGAGGATGTTGTTGCTTTGAAGTGTTCCCATACTTTCCATGAGAAGTGTATGTTGGAATGGTCGAAGCGAAAATCTAATTGTCCTCTCTGTAGACATGATATGCGGAAAGATCAACAACCAAAACTCAAGCGCAGGAGATTATCCGATGATGACAAAGAAGACGTGATAGATTTAGACTGATCGCCCCAGGAAGACGTAAGAGATTTAGACTAATATCAGTTCTTGGAGTCCTATCTTTTCATTTTGGTACTTTTATGAACTGATAATTTTCTCTTATAGTATATTCTTTAGATGAAAAGTTTGTTCCTATGGAGTTATTGTTTAAAGAAATTAATCTATTTTTATGCCTTACTTTATAAACATAGAAACTAGCCTTTTGAAATAGAAGTGCCAAAGTTTTGGATCCCAAGTGATTAATTGCCAAAGCCTGAATACTGGGGGTAATGTGGTGCACTAGTGATAAGATGCATCAAAGCCTGAACAAATCATTGCAAATTGCAGAGTGATAGTAGAATTTTCGATCGAAATTATAAATCCTTGAAAATGTTCATAAAGATCTCAATCTTCTCTGGTTAAAAGCCTTTGGTGGTATCTCCTTATTAAATACAAGCATTTTCAATTGTATTTTGTTTGCTCTGTTGCCGTAAGTGTTCGAAGTTGCATCTTCGTTTCTTCACAAACTGCGGGGGTACGGTCTATCTTATCTTATAGCAATCAGGCCCCGTGCAGTCGTTTGTGCTGTTGCTTGCTGTAAGCACCCCTTGTCTGCAGTTTCTCACGAACTAACTGCATTCTATCTACCCGCATTTTCTTTCTCAGTTTTTGATATCCCTATTATTATTTACTCCCAATAAGTTCGCAGTAGAGCAATATGGATCGACAGGTAATGAGCTTGGCACACATCTTGATGAAATAGAGGAATTTGCTTATGTTGAATTTAAAAACGAATTAGTACCAAAATTGGAATTGGATGTTGGTGTGACAAATTGACCAGTATGTGTAGCTTAACAGGTCTTCGGGATCTTTGAATGCATAGTTTCTGATCCTCGGAACCCTTCGTCGACAAATTATTAGACAGTACTTAAGATCCAACCCAGGTTGACACACTGTTTTAATGATAGGTTTACGAGTGGTAGACCTTAGATTAGATGTGCTGCCGTATGAGTTTGTGCCCAAGTAAATTAACCTTTGAAGTTCATTGCCAGAATATACTTGAGGATATTGTGGCACTTTGATTCCAAAGAAAGCGCGTTAAAAAAGTAAGGAATATATTTTGCAATCGTGAAACTTATTGAATAGGATATACAAATACAATCGTGAAATCTTGTCAAATAAGGAGATAAGGGAAACGCAATACTTATTTCATACCCATTGGAAACATTTACAGAACGAGATCTAGAACTTGCAATGGCAGAGGCAGATGATAGTATGAGAGCAATGGAAAGGAGTCCTTTTAGTGGATCCATTCGTAGATTAAGAGAAGATGTTGATAGAATATATGAAGATAGTCGAAGAAGTTTAGTAGAAGGTCTTGATAGAATATTTGAAAATCAGCGAAGAGGTTTAGGAGAAAGTCTTGATAGAATATTTGAAGATCAGCGAAGAAGCTTAAAAGATTTTATTAATAGAACAATGGCGGAAACAGCATCGGATGCTGGTAATCTACTTGAAAAAGCGTTATTAGAAAGGCATATGAAAATACAAAATGCAGAAGTGTGCTCGGTTTGTCTTGAAGATATGAATGGTGTTGATGTAGTAGTTTTGAAGTGTTCTCATACTTTTCATGAGAAGTGCATCTTGGAATGGTCGCAGCGACAACCTACTTGTCCACTTTGTAGACACGATTTCCGCAAAGATCAGAAAACTCAAGCGTAAGAGATCAACCCATGACGACAAAGAAGTTAAACCTTAGAGAACAAGGACTGCTGGCCTCCGAGGAAGACATAGGAGATCCAGAGTCTGTTCTTTGGTATTTAAATTTTACACCTTTTGATTATTTCTTATGGTGTAGGTTTTAAATTTATGCGATTTGCTTAGTTTACAATGTTATGTTTACAATGGCTTCAAGCTATTCCAAGCTTGTAAAAAATGTGAACTAGGAAATGTCTCAAATCGGCGCTTTATTGTCTTCCACACTTTTCCAAGCCATCTTCTAATGTTAATACGACACTCTAGGAGAAAGCATCAATCCAATTAGCACTAGCACTACACGTTAACACTAATTTCTAAGAACACTGTTTCAATTGATTTATATCGAACATTGTTTTAATTGATGCTAATCCAAATGTCACTTCGGAAATTTGCACAACAAAACTTGTGCTTCCATAATCTATTTAAAGTAGTGAGCTAACATGTTACTAGGATATTTGCGCTTGGGGCAATGACGTAGCTAATGAGGCAATAACCGCGACAATTCCTGGTTGATAGCATGTCCTGGTTGATAGCATGTTATTGGGAAGATGGAATTGTTCTACCATAAAAAAATCAATTTCTAAAGACCACACCCTCTAGGGTTTGAGCCCAGAAGAATCCATTTCACGGTTTTAATTGCCAAAGTTTGAATATAAGGGGGAAATGGTGGTGCGCTGCGAAAAGGACCAATGTCGGTAGCCAAGTAATCCCATTACACCCTCGACTTGAAGAAAGTTCATGCTGTTTTCATTTCAAGTAATTACTTTTTTCTAGACCTAATCTAACCTTCTCTATTTCTGAAGAGAAAACGAAAAGTTTATTCAAAAGAGAAAATATATGGACACCCAACTACTCTAGGAACCAGCTAATATTTCTTCTTAGCTCAAGTCGGTTTTCCATTCATTTTTGGATTTACACCACCTCTCTCCTATATCAATGACGTCTCTTAATTATAAGTTTAGACTCTAGGCGGTTGTTTAGGTATTGATGAGTCACAACCTCCGTCCTATCCAGTGTTAGATGTTGCTTCTAACCAGGTTGACGTACTTGGCAATCGTTAAACTTGTCAAACAAGAAACAACAATCATTGTCAAACACGGAAATTGGTTTAAGATACCTTTCTCATCTTATATATAAGGGCAACACGCTACGTTGAAGACACAGTCGATGCATATACAGAAAAATAGAGATTATATCAGCTGATCGATTCAGTGGCAATGGCAGATGATATTATGGTAACAATCGCAAGAATGGAAGATCCTAGTATATCAATAGAAGATCTTTTTACAAGACTAGAAGATCATGGTAGAAGAATACGAGATCTTCGTAGAGATCTTCGTAGAGAATTTGAAGACATTCGTATAAGGATAGACGATTTTGGGGGATCACTGGCAAATACTAGAAGAGCTGTGGAGGAACTTGATCTGATTTTTAATAGTCTATCTAATAAAGAGTTATTAGAAGGATTAGAAGGAGAAGACATTAAACGTCATATGAAAAAGATAATTGTTTTAGATGATTCAGAAGTTTGTTCTGTCTGTCTTCAAGATATGATTGGCGGTGACGATGGAGCTGTAGTAGCTTTGAAGTGTTCCCATACTTTCCATGAGAAGTGTGTGTTGGAATGGTCGAAGCGAATGCCTAATTGTCCTCTTTGTAGACATGACATGCGGAAAGATCAACAACAAAAGCTCAAGCGTAAGAGAATATCCCATGACGACAAAGAAGTTATGCCCCAGGAAACAAGGACTACTCCCCGCCGCCGCCTCCGGAAGACATTTGAGATTTGAATACCTGTTCCTCACGTCCTATGTAATTTATGTAATTAATTTGTTCTTCATAAAAATTCTTATTTCTTCCTTGTTCTTCAAAATTTTGTCCTCGCAAAATTGCGTAATTTTTTTTTAAATTTTTCTTTTTGCTCTGTAAAAAAAGAATTGTAAAAAATGAATGAGTGTGACTGTGAACAATCCCAAAAATAAAAGTAACCTTACAGAGTGTCTACAATTCTAAAACATGGCGAGCTCTTAGCCCAATTAAAAGCTAATAACGTCGCAGACCTTGAATTGCTTGCCGGAGAAAGTTAAAGCTTTCAGTGAGTGAGTGATTTGACGAGTAAGTTTTAGGTGTACTAATAGTGTAAGGTGAGTAAGGCAGGTGTGCTGAGTCGTCTGTAATG
>JAJJMA010144606.1:0-19607 GCA_023529015.1 Papaver nudicaule
CTCACGAGATTGACAGGTTCGTTTTTATGGTCTCATTATCTGGGTTTAGTTTAATCTAGTTGAGTGTAATGGATGCCTGATATATATAAACTGTTTGGTATTAGCTAGTGATTGGGTTTGTTCTATTGTCTGTGATTGTGTTTTCGTGTTTGGCAGAGGGTTAGTTATGTTCTTTTAATGTTATTTGTTCGTCAAAATAATATTTTGATGATTGATCTCTCTTCAAAATGTTTGTCATGGTGGGAAGGTTCAAGTCAACCGATGCCAATAGATTACGCGCAGAATACAACAGACTCGTGGAAGGATTAGCACAGAGGGGGAACCTAGCTAGTACGTGAGACATACTACAGTCATTTTGTTAATATTTAGCAAGTTCATCTTGCAAAATTTTTATGTTCATGTATCTTTACCTTCGTTGCTGTTCTTACAGTCACAGATGCCTGGCTTGCAAATCCTGCTTTGCCGGATGATATATTGAAGGAGGCTGTACCAGGAAACATTCGAAAAGCAGAGCATTTTTTAAATGTATTGCGAAGATTAGTACAGTATTTGCGGGAGCGTCTGCTGACTGAAAATGTCGTAAAAGAGGGACCTGTCGCTTTTGTTGCTTCAATCTATGCTAAGACTGGAATTGACCAGAAAATGCTGCGGTTTTGTTATGACCGACTACACTCTCTGATGATGACTCTAGAAATCAACGATACAGATGAATTTCTGCATATTCAAACCATATGTGATTTTGGTACACTTGTGGGGACGTACACCCGGGGCTTTTCAATTATAATTGAACCCTTCGATGAGCGAATGCCACATATACCTGATCCTGTATTGCAGGTACAAACTTGTCTTTATTTCCTAGCAAATTTAAAGTGTATAATATACACATACCCAGAATGCGTCGTTTCCTTACTCTAATATAGGCTGTGACACCTAATTTCTGTAGGGAGCCTGCACTTCAAATATCTACCGTAAACATTTCTCAGTTTAGATGTCTGTTATCAAGCCTAGACTCATTTGTTTGCCTCCTTGATGTGTGTATTTCAGTTTATTCTTATTTCTGATTAGTGTTTAGTGATTAATGTTTCATTTTGGTGATCCAGCTTAGCTGCCACGACGCTTCGCTGGCCATAAAACCTGTATTTGACCGGTTTCAATCAGTTGTGATAACATCCGGAACTCTGAGTCCTATTGATCTCTATCCTCGTCTTCTGAATTTCAATCCAGTCATCAGTCGAAGCTTTACAATGTCTATGACAAGGGATTGCATTTGTCCGATGGTTCTTACTCGTGGGAGGTATGCTTTTCTAACTTACATGTAGATTGTTGCAGAATGTTTCTGGTGGTCTGTTTTCATAAACTTACTCATACACATTGACTTTGGGCTTAATAGAAATATAACCCGCCCCCCTCCATTTTTTTTTCTGTTTGTTCCTGAATGCCTTGAATGATGTTATTCCAGTGACCAGCTTCCAGTAAGTACAAAATTCGACATGAGGAGTGATCCAGGTGTTGTCAGGAATTATGGTCGGCTCTTGCTGGAGATGGTGTCTGCTGTTCCAGATGGAGTCGTTTGTTTTTTTGTTAGTTATTCATATATGGATGGCATCGTCAATAGTTGGAATGAGATGGGAATTTTACAGGTATAACATCTATAGTTTGACAGTGCCTTTAAATCGTTATCTTTCAGATGGTTGCATAGCTGAGACTTGCTATGGCATTGCTATGAATTTTTCAGATTTCCCAAAGATTCTAGTGTGAAGAGTTTGTAGAAATAGGACTTGATCTTTTACTTTTGTTGTTGTTCCCGAAGATTCTAGAGGGAAGAGTTTGTAGAAATAGGATTTGATTTTTAGGTGCTAATTTGTGGTGTCCTAACAAACCACAGATCTCTTGGATAAGAAAATCGTTGTAGCCCTCTAGGACTCAAACATAGATACTACGTGGTACCTTAGTCTTGACTTTTGTTGTTCTCGAAGATTATAGAGGGAAATGCTTTTAGAACTAGAACGTGACCTTAGGTCATAATTTGTGGTGTCTAGAAACCACATGTCGCATGGATAAAATTACATTTATAGCCCTCGAAGGCCTGAATGCGGATACTACGTGGTACATGCTGAACTGGAGTTGTAGATGTTTTCTTCATCGAGTCGAACTGTAAACATTTTTCTTTGCTTATCGAGTTGCACAACTTCTCAAGTAAAGCTTCCTAGTATGTTACTTTTGATGAATGTTCGACACATTCTTGTAAAACTGTCGAACTTCATTTTCTTCTCAAGTCTTAATATGTTCGAAATTTCATTCAACCACTAATAGTTCACATAATCCAGGATATAATGCAGCATAAGCTTGTCTTCATTGAGACTCAGGATGTTGTGGAAACAACATTGGCTCTGGATAACTATAGAAGGGCTTGTGACTGCGGGAGAGGTGCTGTCTTTTTTTCTGTTGCTAGGTAAGTTATCTCCTGTGCCTGTCCTATCCATTTGAGGGGCAATATCTGTATGCGGTTTATAATAAGTGAAATTCATATCAAGTAGTTGATGCAGTTCCCCTATGAATTATACATTCGAAGTTGGAAGGAAAGCGAAGAAAGTCCCATAAGCTAGTTGATGATACGCAATATTTTTGCTTTTGCAGGGGAAAAGTAGCAGAAGGTATAGACTTTGATCGACATTATGGGAGGCTTGTGATCATGTTTGGGGTTCCTTTTCAGTACACGCTGAGCAGGTGACCTGCGCTTCTATCATTTCTGGAATTTTATCTGTAAAATTACTAGACACAGCCACTTTGCAAATGGGACTTTCTGATAGCATTCAAGATTCTCTTTTAGTGTCAATACTCCATTAATAACGAAGGCTTAACTGTCTTTTTTCTGAATTTCACAGAATATTGCTTGCACGCCTAGAGTATTTGCGGGAAACATTCCAGATAAAAGAAGGAGATTTTTTGACTTTTGATGCCTTGGTAATTATTATAAATGATTTTATTTTGATTAGAAAGTTTGTTTAGCAATTGGTCTCAGTTGTCATTATCATGAACAGACCGTGACTTTCTTTAATGCGTACTTGGGCAGAGGCAAGCAGCTCAATGTGTTGGTCGAGTCATTCGTTCGAAAGCAGATTATGGGATGATGATTTTTGCTGACAAAAGGTAGTCAGTAATTAGAATTGTCTGCACCTAACTCCTGAACTCCACGTTACCGCTGACACTTCCTTGAAGTCAAGGCAACCTCTAGAATAGTAGTTTCATCAAAGAGCGTCGCTTAAAGAACATATTAAGACTCGTAACAAGGAAAAGAATAAGCAGAAGCCTCGTTATTTAGATATTTTATTCAATAGTTTTACATCTTGTCTGATTATTAAGTGCTTTTGACTTGTGCAGGTATAGCCGACATGACAAGCGGTCTAAGTTACCTGGGTGGATACTGTCACATTTACGAGAAGCACACCTTAACTTGAGCACCGACATGGCATTGCATATTGCAAAAGAGGTACTGTTCTTATAGATGATTGTTTGTCTCTTATACATAACAATGATTGTTTGTCTCTTATACATAACAGTACAAGTAATAATCATCAAATTGGCAGATGCTATATCTGTATCGCTATCAAAGTAGAAACTTCCTTCATGGTCTTGGGGTTGGGGCAAGTAATCTATAATAGTTAATTAGATACATTAAGGGGTCAAAATGGGTCTGCATTTTGCCAAGGAATTCCCAAAAAGATGATGTGGTCTCAATTTTTCACCTCATTGTTATGTGTGTTACTACTAGAATGTTCATTCGGTAGATTTGGCTAGATGAGGTTCTGGTTGATCTTACAAGAATATTAGTACATACTGTGTCAACATCCAATCCCATCAGCAGTTGAGTCTACACAAGAAAAGAGCTGGTAGTACCATCTATAGTATGATTCTAGATGTCTTCATAAATTTTCTTTGACCTTGAGTGTTCAAAAATCCATCTACCAAGAATCTAATCCAATATGGTAGTTTTGTTTAAACCCCATGTTTTATGGTTCTAATATACTAGTTTTGTTTAAACCCCATGTTTTATGGTTCTAATATACTTACTTGCAGAGTGTTTGATGAAATTACTCGATGAAGTGAAAATTTTAAAAACAGTATTCAAGTTCCATCCCGAACACAATTGTAACTAGAAAAAAGAGTTAAATCATATTTGTTTTAAACGCCGCCATAAATGATTTCCAAGTTTTTCTTCTCTTTTTGTCTATGAATGCAGTTCCTAAGGAAGATGGCACAACCATATGATAAGTCTGGTGTTGAAGGCAAAAAGACCCTGTTGTCAGAAGAGGACTTAAAGAAGTTGGTGCAGAGCAACTCCAATATGTTTTAAGGATGTCTTTCTTCATTTTGATTTTTGTTCTGCTGGAATAGAGGTGTTGAGCGCTGCTTAAGCCCCTTACTTTGTACAAACTGAATTGTCTAGTAGGTTATGCCTCTTCAAGCAGTCATTTTTGGCCAAAGTAAATTTAACAAATTCTGGAAAATCAAATATAGGAAATTCCACAATTTTTTTGGATCAAAATTCTACTTGGCAGACTAGGTGAGGCATAAGTAAAGCAACCAATAAAGTCGGCAAAAGCTGATTGTCTCTTGAGATTATGGACTGTGGAAATTATATGCATTTTTTCAAGTGGTGTGGCTTATTGGTCAGAGAACAACCCCACAGCAATCTCCCCAGTAAGGAAAAAGACGAAATGGGTAGTCTTCGAATATACTTGATACTCAAAAGCAATATTTTTTGAAACTCAAATTTGGATGAGTTAAAAGGGTGGTTTGGTAATTCCTACATTTTGCTTCAACGGGTCAGGAATGCTGGAAGAAATTGGTGGATGCTGTTGAGTTCGGATAACGTGGTGTCCAAATTTCTGAAGAAAACCAGAGAGCTCATTACTCTCTCTCTCTCTTGAGGCTTTTCGTACATTATATTTTTAATTTAAACACACATTTCGGTATCTCTACTTGTATTATTCAAAAAATGGCATTGTTTTCGACCGACGGTCGAATTTGTTTCTCGGCTGCCGCAGGTAACTTACGCGGCAACACAGGGTTGGCTGGGAACAAGCTGTGCAGCAGCAATGGAGGAGAGTTGATGGGAATGAAACTAAAGTTGAACAACCAGAGAGTACCTCTTAACTCTACTAAAACTTCCAAGTCTTACGTTTGCAAGGCTGTGGCTACTAACAATGTAGTTGGTGAGAGCAAGGTAAGGGTCCACATGTTCTTAGTAAGACACTGTCAGTCATTACCAAATGTAGTTTATGCTGAAAGGAAATTCTGATTTGAGCTAGACTCATATGCACAAAACGTGATTGAAGTACAATGCAGCAAGTACTACTACATGTAAATGTGATTAACTGTAGTTTGGATTTCATGAGTTTTAGGAAATATGTGGATTTGGTGAGATGGTTTCACTGAGATCAACACTAAAAGACCATAAGAAAAGATGGGGTGCAAGTAGTTTTTCATATGATCAGGACGACACATGAAGTGTGCAGTTCCAAATGAGAGATACGGGATCACAGAAAAATGAGCAAACTGTTGGATTTTTGATTAATGGTTTATTTCTATTTACGATTGTGTTGGTTTATTCTGCAAATGTTTGCAGTTGAGAGACTTGGACGAGGAAAAAAGGAATCCTAAGACTGTTGTAGCCGTTGTTTTGGGTGGAGGTGCTGGTACTCGTCTCTTCCCTCTTACCAAGCGCAGAGCCAAGCCCGCTGTAACTCTCTTTTTACTATAAATTCCACTATTACCATGGCTCAATGCATTACATGCTTATTCTTTCATTGTTTTGTTCATTATGGGTCATTTATTGCCATTATAGGTGCCAATTGGAGGTGCCTACAGGCTCATTGATGTGCCAATGAGCAATTGTATAAACAGTGGAATAAACAAAGTTTACATTCTCACTCAATACAACTCTGCTTCACTCAATAGACATCTTGCCCGTGCTTACAACTTCGGCAACGGCAGCTTTGGAGATGGTTTTGTTGAGGTACATTCCGATGCCTCTTTTTATACTTACCTGGTCTGTAGGCTTATGAGGAAGTTTATAACTCTTTCATTTTTCATTACCAGGCTCTTGCAGCCACCCAGACTCCTGGTGAATCAGGGAATAAGTGGTTTCAAGGTACTGCAGATGCTGTTCGACAGTTTCATTGGCTTTTTGAGGTATTCATGCTTATTATGTTGAGGTAGATCCTGTTTATATCTTTAGAGGCCGTTACATTCTGAATCCAATATCGCTGACTTCCACTCCGCAGGACGCCAAAGGTAGGGAAATTGAGGATGTACTAATTCTCTCAGGAGATCACCTGTATCGAATGGACTACATGGACTTTGTTCAGGTATCTTAAAACGTGCAAAATCGTTCTGCATAGTTCTTGTTCGCTGCAGTTTTCTATTTTTCATGGAGTCTATTATCCTACAGTAAGTGAATCTTCAGAATTTCCTACTTCTATTCCAGAATCATCGAGAAAGTGGAGCTGATATTACACTTTCTTGCCTTCCCATGGATGACAGGTAACACATTTTTTTAGTTGTAATCCCATCTTCATCATTATCATCCACACGTTTTTCAAAATAAAGATTGATGGCATGAATAAATGGCATATAGAAATCAAGGGATGTGTCCATGATATTGTCTTTTTAACTCATACTTGTAGCCGAGGGAAAAAAAACAAAACTCATACTTGTAATCATCTCTAACATTTCTCGGAGATCTTTTACTTGCGTCCAGTGTCATTTTCTGTACAGTTGTTGCATCCTAATTGTTCAAATACTTTTTTTTAATAGCTCTCTCTATTTCATCTGCAGCCGTGCCTCAGATTTCGGTTTAATGAAGATCGATAATAAAGGTAGAGTTCTTTCATTTAGTGAAAAACCTAAAGGAAAGGATTTGAAAGCCATGGTAAGTTTTAGTTATCATGTAAATGTAAATGGGATTAAAAAGTTCCAAGGAGCTGCACTAATATTATTGGCTTCATACAGGCAGTAGATACCACTGTCTTGGGATTGTCACGGGAAGAGGCGGACAAAAAACCATACATTGCTTCCATGGGAGTGTACGTCTTCAAGAAGGAGATACTCTTGAATCTTCTGAGGTACGAGTATAATGTTATTTTGAGGACTGTAAAGGGTATGCTGTAACTAGCTAGAAAAGGGAAATGGTGAATAAATTTTCCTCTTAACAGTTTATGGAATTAACGTTCATAGTTTATTTCCTAAGAAGACATTGCAATTTGAAGTCTTATTATTTGAATAGGTGGAGGTTTCCCACTGCAAATGATTTTGGATCCGAAATTATCCCAGCTTCAGCAAATGAATTCTTCATCAAGGTTTACTGTGAAGGCACTTTTTAGTTTCATAAACTGTGCTTTCAGTTTGAAATAGACAGATACTATCATAACACGAAGCATGTGTTCATCGTATCATATTCCGAAGCATTACCTGCACTTAGAATTCTCAGCTTTATGTTGTCAGATTTTAAGTATCTGGTGTTTTTCCTTGAATGATATATTCACATACAAGATATTTGCTGCAGGCATATTTATTTAATGATTACTGGGAGGACATTGGTACAATCGAATCTTTCTTTGAGGCCAACCTTGCTCTTACGAAAGATGTAAGTAGCCAAATATCAGCAATACTACGAGCTTATTAACTCCAAAGTCCAAACTACTTTACCAACCAACCCACTGTGTTTTGCCAATGACTGGATACCTGGCAGTAATTCTAGATTCTTATGTCTTTCTTTAACTCTGCAGCCAGCAAGCTTTAGCTTTTATGATGCAGCAAAGCCGATGTTCACATCGAGAAGAAACCTACCACCATCATCAATCGACAATAGCAAGGTCAGTCAAGTCTAAAACATGAGTACTTCATTAGCTATTTGTGTTTCACTCATTTCCATGAGATCAACTTGTAACTGCTTTTAAACTGTATTAATCTTTCTTTTCTCCTTCTGTTGTTTCCAGATTGTTGACTCAATCATATCACATGGAAGTTTTTTGAATAACTGCTTTGTTGAACATAGTGTAGTTGGTATTCGATCTAGAATAAACTCCGGTGTACATCTGAAGGTCAGAATTTCTTAATGCATTGGCAAATATTAATGGACCGAGTTCTGATATTTATGAAGCGTATCACTGACAAGAGAGTCGGGATACTTGCAGGATACGGTGATGCTTGGTGCCGATTCCTATGAAACTACTGAAGAAGCAGCAGACCTCTTGGCTGAGGGAAAGGTTCCAATTGGAATCGGTGAAAATACAAAAATCAGGTTACAATTGATGAAATACTACTTCTTTTGTCAGTACTGAGAATGCTTTCATACATTGCGGTTTCTCATTGTTTATGTTATTTGTTAACACAGTCAGTGCATTATCGACAAAAACGCGAGAATTGGAAAGAATGTTGTTATTTCTAACTCAGAGGTATAATTTCTTTAACTAACTCGCTGCAATTCAGAGTGTAGTAGCATTTATCTTGCTGTTATGAAACATTCCTTTTCGGTGTTTCTGCAGGGCATTCAAGAGGCGGACAGATCTTCTGAAGGATTCTATGTCAGATCAGGTATTACAGTCATACTGAAGAACTCTACTATCAAAGACGGCTTAGTCATATAAGCTTACACGATCTGTGTCTGTTATCTTTCAATTAAGACGAGGATCAAAGAACTACGTTCAAATAAGAGTCATTTTGTATTTTCATCTTGAGGTGTTGCACCTAAAACTGGTATTTTACAACGTATTAGGATGACCAACGCATTTCTGTTTTCTTTGAATGTCAATCTTAATCATACTGAATGGAGGACGAATTTGGGTAACAAATAAACATGTCAAAGTAAATGATATTGATAAGATTGTGCAGTCTACAAGGAAAGTTCTTCACACTGAAACACAAGCTCATTTTCAAATCTCTGCAATACAAACCGCTCTACAGATACAACAATGTTGGTTACTATGCATCTCTCTTTCGAGAATGGTTTCCTACCCGCTCTTCCCGCACGATGAAGATAATCTACTGCAGATCCTGGCAGATCAAAGTTGTAAATATGGGTTGTCTCCGGCAAGTCGACACCTCTAGCTGCTATATCTGTCGCCACCAAGAGGCAGTCTCCACGTTGCCTCAATTCCTACATTTGCAAGGACGGTCTTAAAATATTCAACTATCTGTATGAGAAATTTTCTGTTTTCTCCTTGAAAACATTTTCACTCAAGTGAGAACCACCATTTGCACGTGTTTGATGATAAAGAGTAACCACATAACTAAAACTTGTTAAGCTACTGTATGGAATTGGATAACTATCACTGGTACTTAAAGCAACTTAAGTATTGAGGGTTACTTACTGAGAGTGCAGCTGCTCTTGAGTTGAAATTCATGTCCTCTTCTAGAAGTTGAATCTCTGAACCATCATTACCATAAGAAGCTATCAAAAAATCGACGAGACTAGTAGTTGACGGAGCATTTCCAGCTTTCTTTGATTTCTCAGACTGCATATATAAATTAGGAAGTAAGTTTTCATCCTCAGCACAACAGCCACATTACTTACTTTCTATATTGAAAATTGCTTTGCTATCCATTAGCTTTTAGTCAACTTTTTCTAAATTCATTGGTAATAAAACGTTATAAATGCTGTAGCATGATTAGAGCCACACACCTGCTCATTAGCGAAGATTATTGCACATTTTGGTCCATCTTTTCGTAGTAAGGTTAATAAGACTTGCAGCCTTTCATTCTTAGAGCATATCTGCTCCATAATAAGGACATAGAGCACAATAGGTTATAACCAGCATATCAAGCATTGGAACTTCTTAAAGAGTTGAGGTATTACGATAAACATGATTTTTTGCAACGAAAGCGCAAACCATTAAGGTGATCATTATATAGACTAGGGGACCAAGGAACTCTCACCACAACCCTGTGATGCAGGCAAGAAGGCATGGGGTCAATTGCATTGACATGGACATGAACCACATCTCGCTGTATATGACAGAAAATACAAGTCCCTCATCAGCTGTCACATCACATAAAACCTCCCGAAAATAACCAAATAAAAAACTATACCAATTTCAGCAAACCTTGGTCCACTTCTGCTGTATACAATCGGCGACGAAACGATTGTGCTGGGGAATTGATGCACTTGCAAAAACAGTTTGACGACTACTGATTTTTGAGTACAATGTTAAAAGCTTCTTAACTGAATGGATTTGGTTGGATGAATTGAACATAAAGTCAACCTACAACAACAGCAATTTGTATCAGTCCCTGAACTTACTCATTTATGTAAAATATCACAGATCTATGATAATCAGAACTGAAACTTGATTTTCATGTTTTTCGTGCTAGCAAATATACACAAAATAGTTATACGCAAAACCAGCTCATGGGATTACCAACTCAACAAGTTATACTTAATGAGGTTTACCCAATTGCTTGGTTCTGATCCTAAGAACTTTCGGTTACATCTTCAAAATGCTAAGATTATGGACTTCCCTGAGTTGGGTGTATGTTAGGCCAAAATCTTTAAAGACCAAACCAGGCCTAGGAACTGCATTCCATGAAAGCCTCAAGTTTGGTGGTTTTCCACAGTCCACCAAGACTTAAATTACCATTATTATGCAGAAAGGCATGAAACAAAGTAAAACTGTAATCAGGAACAGAAAGAACATTTAAAAAACTCCGGAAATTACCTCATCGACTACCAATACTCGCAATGCTTCGAGACTGAAAACCTTCTTCTCAAGCATTAGGCACAAACTCCCCATGGTTGCAACTACTATTGTAGGAGGCTCTGCCTGGAGTAAGTAAGAAGTAGCACTTAATGGAGATAAGTTTTGTTCTAGTCCAAAACAATTAATTTATTATAAAGCAATATGATTGTCAGGAACAAAGTCACCACCACACTTAAGGAAACCAAGAAGAATTGGAAAAGGTCGACAATCACCTTTAGCCAACTCTTATGTCTTTTCAACATCCCTCCATCTAAAAGAGCCATAACAGTATACTTCCTACCCTCTGATTCAAGACCCGAAGGACTTGCTGCCAACATCCTAGCAACTTTTGTCACCTAGTTATAAGAATTTCCAAACAACAACTCTATCAAAAAAAATCACGGTGTAGTATTACAACACATTAAACAAACTAATACAAGTAGTTCACTCACTTGAATGCCAAGTTCCCTAGTTGGTACCACAATTAGTGCCTGAACAGCAGATTTTTGAACACTTATCAAAGAAAATATCAACAGTAGATATGCCAGCGTCTTCCCAGAACCTGTCTAGATGATCAAACAGCCAATGCATTAGCTCATAATAAACACATAATACAAGTACAAAGGTAACTTTTATCAAATTACATGGTCGAATCGACGAATTCAGCAATCATTGAAAATGTAATGGAATTCAACTATCAAGAAATTAACTAGCAACCAATAATATAACCTGAGCATGAAGTATGCCATCACGCCCGGAGAATAAATATGGTAAAGATTCTTTTTGCACATCTGTTGGTTCGACAAACCCAATCTCCCTTAACCTACATCAAATAAAGTAAGTAATCTCACCAATGAGTTCAATGTTTGATACCAAAAAAACAACAGGGGTGTGAATTGCACAGAGAATGAAATTACCTTTGAAGTATATGTTCAGGGACATGACCTTTACAGATTTCTTGAAGGGTGGAAGCTGGCTCTGTAATCTTCAATGTTGTGGCGTGGGAAGAGACACAGAGAGGGATATGTGAAGGAGCAGAAGTGGTAGACAAGTGTCTGTTTCTACAATTGAATGAGGAACCAAAATTAGGGTTTTGTAAATGAGGGAAGAAATTTGGGGAAATGGTTTTCATGGGAGTAGTTGATGTAATTGAAGGGTTGTGATTAATACAGAAGATACCCATTGGAGAACAGAGGGAGTGAGCTAGGATTCTGGCCTACTGCAGTCTGCAATGCAGTAGTAATGACCAAGATAAAAATAGAGACTAAAAAGCCCTTTGTTCAAGGGGTCAGTGAATCGGAAGTGTGAAATTTTTGAGGATTCTGGCCTACTGCAGTCTGCAATGCAGCAGTAATGACTTTTTTTTTTTTTTTTGAAAACACAGCAGTAATGACTAAAAAATAGAATGAGACTAAAAAACCCTTTGTTCAAGGGGTCAGTGAATCGAAAGATTTTACCCCATCAGCGACGGAACCAGGATTTTATGTTTGGGGGGCTATTTTTGTTACAAAGTGGTTGTATCAGTGTAAAAGATGGCGGCCGAAGGCCGCCTGAAAATTTTCGACGTTTTTTGCGACGATGATACATAAAATTGTACTATTGTTTGCATTCACACCTAAATCTTGAGATTTCTTTATGGGTAGCCTTGGAAAAATGTTGCCAATGTTATCATAAGTCAAATTTATAATCCAATTCTTGTTTGTAGGAAGTCAAATAGAAATAAGATTAGAATTGACATAAAGTTTCAAATGGGCTAAATTTCCGGACTGTTTCAACATTTGGGATGGCTGGATATTCAATTAATGGGCTATTTCTAAAATTGGGGTGGCTAAAAAAAAATTCTAAGAAATTAGGCTTGTCGATAAGGGGTTTCTAAGATTTTTGGGGGGGCTACAGCCACCCTAAGCCCCCTAGTTCCGTCCTTGTACCCCATTGCGTTTGCAGATTGTCTCTTAAAGTTTTCAATGGCGTTTGCCGATTATCCTGTGTTAGTCATTGCGTTTGCAATCATTGGTGTTCTTCTCGTTGGAGATATGGTGTTCCGGCGTTTGCTACCTCGGATTATCAGTTTGTGCAAGGAGTTTTCAGAACAGTTTCATTTTTACTGAGTCAGAAAACCGATCCCAAGATTCAGTTTCCCACAATTATCGCAAAATTCAAATTTCAAAAGCCCGATACAAAGTTTGGAAAGTTGTTAGTACTTTCTGTTTTGCAGTTAATATCTTCAATAAATTCATTATATATCCTAAATATTTCTTTGCCCAAAATCCGGATATTATCCTATATTCTAGTAACCACCCTGTTATATACGGGAACTTAGAAGCTATCAGCATACCTTGTTATAAGCTGTTATCAACTAGGGTTAGCTATCTTCGAGAACCAAAAATGGAGGCTGCTGGTTCATCATCCAGTTCCGAGTCCAAAGTAATTAGCCAAATCGCCAACAAGCTGCAGCCGACTGTCTTAGAACATCAAAAAGATCAAGAAACAAGTTTGATACCCCTTGTTAATGAGATCCAGGAGGAAGAAGAAGAGGAAACTGAAATCGAAATCATTGGTACTATTATTAAGGAAGGAAAGATGACTGAAAACTATGTTGCTAGGCAGCTGAATAACACTTGGCCATTTATTCCGGCCAAAGAAGTGAATGTTTCTGAAATAAACACTAATGTAATGGTTTTCACTTTAAGGAAGGTTTCAGCGGTCAAGAAGATTTTTGAAGAAAGACCATGGAGTGTTGATAGTCACCTACTAATAGTTCATCTATATGATCCAACGGTGCCATACAAAGAGTTGGATTGGGACAACCATGAGTTCTGGATTTGGCTAAACTATCTCCTCCCAGAACATAAAAATCAACAAGTTGTTGAAGAAATGGGTGCAACAATGGGAAAAGTGGTTGCAGTTGATCCACCAACTGGTTTACCTGAACCAAGAGACTGCTTCAAGGTTTGTATGAAGATTAACCTACGTACTCCGTAAAGAAGAGGTGATATGGCCATTACTGCGGCCAAAACAACAAAATGGTGTCGTTTTTTCTATGAGAAGCAACCGCATAAAATATGCAAAGAGTGTTACGTTATTAAACATGGTGACAAAGCTAGCTGCATGAACTCTGCCGATAGTTTGAAGAAGATGCATGGTGATCCCAAAAAATTTGTTCCTACGATCGTTAAGAAGCCACCTCCTAAGTTTGTCATGAGTGTTATCCCTTCCCGCTAAACCTCAAGTCGACAGACAGTAAAATACACTCCCTTTGTCCCACCAAAAGATGGAGTCAAAATCATTGATGAAGTTTCACCTGATCCCAGCACAACTATGGAAATAGAACCTGAAAGCAATGTCAGGCTAGGTAAAAGCCATAGGATCTCCCAAAGTAGTGAAAATGAAACTGTTATTGATGCATAAGCTAGTGATATCCCGGTTGAACACCCACCGGTGACACAGACAACACAGGGTCAAGTTGTTGGAAAACATGAGACAATTGACAATACAACAGGGAGCAGTCAGGTAACTATTGTTTTTCATCACTAATTTTGCATCTGGTTTAAGTTTCACTACCTGCATAGTCTTTCTTTTTTTATTTTCAGCTCATCCATACCTCATTGCTCATTATCACACATAGTCTATTCAGCATTATAGTTATCATATAGCATTTCATAGCAATCTCTCACATAATAGTTTAATTATGAAAGTATTATCATGGAACTTTCAGGGCTTTAAATCCTCTACAACCAGGGATCATCTACGTAGTATCTTACGTACCCAAAATCCAGATATTGTTTTTCTCTGTGAAACTAAGCTAAGTGAAATTAAATGTAATCCTTTACTTAAAAACCTTCAATTTCCAAATACTGCTTATATTGAGCCGGTTGGTCTCTATGGAGGTTTGGTATTCCTCTGGAAAGATGGTTTCACATTTGAAGTTGTTGGTGCAGAGAACAATATGTTTCGTGTGGTAATTCAACATGATCTTCGTAAGCCAGAATGGCTCTTGACATGTATGTATGGTTACACTAACTATCAGAAAAAGAAAGCACAATGGAGCTACATTAAAGATTTGGGAGATCAAGTTGATCAGCCTTGGATTTTGATGGGAGATCTTAATTTCTATCTGCCTGATGATAACTATGGAGCTTCTTCTTCTATTGATAGCTGGGTTAGTATTGTGGTTCAGTCAAGTGGTTTAGAGGATATAGGCTACAATGGAAGAGATTATACATGGACCAGAACAAATGCTGATACTGGAGTGAGAAGATCAAGAATTGATTTGGCATTGGGTAATTCAGAATGGTGTAGAAACTTTCCCAATTCTAAACTCTTTCATTTAACTCAAGTGGGAAGTGATCACTGCCCCATTCTGTTTGTTGCTGACACTGAACAACCTCATTGTCGGATACCATTTAGGGTCTTTTTCACATGGCTTTAAGATAATTCATGCAGTGAAGTTATTAAGGAGGCATGGGCTTCAAATGTTTCAGGATCACCAACACATCAACTTGTCTGCAGATTGAGGTACACAAGAATTCTTCTTTCAAAATGGAATAAAGAGCACTTTGGTGATATTAATCAGCAAATTGTCATAATTGAAGGTGAATTAGATAGATTACATCAACTACCTCCTTCTACTTCCAATACTTCTCAAATTCTCCAGCTAAATGAGGAGTCAAATAAATGGAATAAGGTTCAGCATGACTTCTACTTGCAAAAGTCAAGAGATAATTTCATGAAGGACATGGATAACAACACCAAGTACTGCCATACCATTACTAATATGAGAAAAGCAAGAAACAATATAGACTCTTTGCAAGCAGCAGATGGCACTTGGCTTACCAATAAAGATCAAATTACTTCTTACTTAACTCAGCATTTTCAAGGAATAAGCACAACCAATAATCCAATTCACTCAAGAGGTATTTTCTTTGTTCTTCCTAGATTAATAAACGAGGATGAAAACATACTGCTTCTTTCAATTCCTAATAATGAGAAGATATACAATACTCTTAAGAGCATGGAAAACTGGAGTGCACCAGGTCCAGAGGGGTTCCAAGATGGTTTCTATAAGTCACAATGGTCCATTGTAGGAGATGATATTTGTAATACGATTAAGAGATTATTTGAGACAAAGCATATGCCGAGGCAAATCAATAAGACTTTCATATCTCTTATACCAAAAAAGAAGAAGCCTTTATCTCCAGCAGACTACAAACCAATTGGATTATGCAATATTTCATACAAAATGATCTCTAAAATCTTGGTGAATAGAATGAAACCTTTGATGACAAAGATTATTTCTCCTTATCAAGCAGCCTATGTTTCAGGGAGGCTAATCAGTGATAACACTGTTATTGCACAAGAAATCATTCATACAATGAAGAAAATAAGAGGTAAGGATGGTTGGTTTCCATTGAAACTGGACATGAGCAAGGCATTTGATAGGTTGGAATGGTCTTTCCTCTTTCAGGTATTACATTACTTTGGTTTTAATGATGATTGGTGCAATCTAGTCTATCAATGTGTCAGTACCACTACTATGTCTGTCATGCTCAATGGTTCCCCATGTGATGAATTTCATCCCACAAGAGGTATAAGACAAGGAGATCCACTCACCCCATACTTATTCATCTTATCTATGAAGTTTTTGTCTAGAAAGCTTTCTGAAGCTCAACACAACAACTCCATTCCAGGTATTAAAGTGGCTGCTTCAGCATCAACCATTAATCATTTGCTCTCTGCAGATGACTGCTTGATTTTTACTCAAGCAAATGTTGATACTGTCAACAATCTACTTCATGTTCTTAATGAATTCAACAACCAATCTGGTCAGTTAATTAACTTTGAGAAGTCAGATGTCCATTTCAGCAAAAAAACAAGTGAAACTAGAGCCACTGAAATTACTAATCTTCTGGGTGTAAGAGTTATGACTTCCAAAGAAAAGTATCCTGGTTCTCCATTACTTCTGGGTCATTCTAAACAAGAAGCTTTCAAGGAGATTACAGACAACTTTCAAAGAAGACTATCATGCTGGAGTTCTAAATCACTCACACAAGCAGCAAGAACAACTATGGTCAAGTATGTACTTGAGTCCATTCCTGTGTATCAGATGGGATCTTTTATAATGCCAAAAGACCTTATCAAGAATCTGACATCCATAAAGAGAATATTTTGGTGGGGATACAAGTCTAACCAGGGTGCTAATCTAGATGCTTGGCATAAATTATGCAAACCTAAGAACTCAGGAGGTCTAGCATTAAGAGAATTAGAAACTTTGAATATTGCTCTTCTCACCAAACTTTCATGGAGATTATGCACTGAAGAAGATCAACTATGGGTTCAAGTTCTTAAGGCAAAGTATTTTGACATAGGTGATCCAATTCATTATCCTACTCCTCCAACAGATATCTCTTGGATGTGGAAGGGCATTGAGGAGGGTTTGAAAGTAGTCAGGGAAAATATATTTATGGAAGTCAATAATGGAAGAAAGACTAGGATTTTGTTGGACAGATGGGTTGTTGGCTTGCACACTCCACCAGTTAGTTCACACTCAAGAGCGCATCAATTGGTTTTTGTTAGTGAGCTCTTACTTCCAAATTCAAACAGCTGGGATGTAAGTTTATTGAAGATACTCTTTGACAGTGTTACAGCTCAAAAAATTCAAAGCATGTTCATGGATATTGAAAAGCAAGATCAAATGCTATAGACGCCCAGTAAAGTTGGTAAATTCAGTGTTAAAAGCACATACAATCACTTAGCTCATAGGGGACTAGTGGTTTCTATAAATGGTGTTGATGAGAAGGTGTGGAAAGCACTATGGATTTGTAAGCTGGCTCATCGTGTCAAGATATTTGTATGAAAGCGCATAAGAGGCATTGTACCAACTCTAGTTAGATTATCAAGACATATTCCAAGAATTGAGGGAGGATGTGGTATCTGTGAGAATGTAGAAGAAACATTAGAACACCTTATTTTTGAGTGTGCTCATTCTAAAAGAGTCTGGGATGGTCTGAATATTGACATAGATGCAATAAGAAGTCAGTTCAGTTATGTTCAATCCTGGGTTCTTTCATGATTTAAGGTGATTGGTGATTCTTCTGAAGTTTTGAGAGACAGAGATTTGTATGTCAGAATGATATGAAGCTGGATTTTGTGGAAGGGATAGATGCGAGAAAGTTCATCAGGGAGTAACTCTTAACTCTTACAACTCTGTCAGAAGAATTAACTACTACTTATTCCCATGTCTGAACTCCTCAATTAGTATAGTTAGAACCACTACATGCATCCCTAGTACTGCATCAAACATTACTAAGTGGCATCCTCCTCCATTAGGCATGAGAAAAATTAACATTGACGCTTCTTTTGATATTATTACTCATGAACCTGGTTCTGGTCTTGTCATTCGCAATCATGCAGGTTTATGCGAGGGCATTAAAGGGACGTACTCAGATGGAGTACTATGAAGAAGAAGGAGAAAGTATGGATGTCAAAGAGGCTCTAATATGGGCTAGGAGCAAAGGAATGGACAACATACACATTGAAGCAAATTCGAAGGTGGTGATCAAAGCTATAACGGAAGGGTCTCTAACTTCACACTGGGATAACAAGAATATCATAAAAGAAATAAAGTTCCTTGCTAGGTCTTTTAGTTATTGTAGTTTTGGTTTTGTTAGTAGGGATGCTAATCAAGTTGCGGATTACATTTCCAAGTTTGTAAGGCAATCTAAAATCTACTTAGATATGCCTAGTCTTTTTCCAGTTGGTGTTTCAGACTTATTAACAGTGGTTTTCAACTCTGCCATTTCTAGTTAATAAAGCTATTTTTTCGTATAAAATTTTTTTATAGACGGTTATATAACATATGGAAGGCCGCAATGACTCCCATATAGTGTTACATTTTTTTTTTAATCTATCATATAGAGATTTCGAAGAGACTCTTAGAGTAAGGATTATGGGTAGAAAGTTTTTCACAATCAATTTATTTCAAAATTAAAGAGAGATTAAGCTTCTTTTTTTTTCTTTTCTTTTTGAAGAGAGAATAAGTGAAAGAGTAATCTATATATAATATAAGGCACAATGGTGTTTTCCACCGCCCATATCTGATTTTACCAAGTTGCCCTTTTGTTTCTATTTTCCTCTCTTTTCCTTCAGATTAATTCGTAAATATCACCAAAAACAAGGGGCAATCGCCTATTTTCTCCGGCAAGTGTTTAAACAAACCAAACGGAAAGGACTAAGTAGTTTCTTCGCATTTTCACTTCCTTCAAAGTTTTTCTTAAATTTTCTTAGAAACAAGGACAAAAATTTAACCGTGTTTTTCAATCCAAAGAAACCAGGGTTTCTTTCTATCTTCACTTTCTCCGGCACACCTATGTTTCTGATTAAAATTCTCATTCTTGACGGCAAAATTCAATCGACTATTAAATTTTAGATTATGTTGTTCTGATTTTGAAATTGGTAGAGTAATTTCTGAATAGCCAAACACTCATCTGTATCATCAGTTCTGGATATTGCAGTGGTGCCGTTATGAATCAGGACGGAGTAGGTCTGCGTAGGAGTATTGATGTTAGGGCTGAAAAAGAAGGGGTACCGAAATACTACCAACTTTTCGTTTTGGCTCGTGAGTCTTATGGTAAAGTTTGGACGATCTCAAAAATCAATATCCAAACCTCTAACTGGAGTAATCTCGACAGTTAGGTAATAACGTACTACTTGGTGCTTTAATTATAAATCAGAGTTATAATGCGGAAAGTAAAAGCACACAAGACACCAAACGTTTTTTAACGAGGAAACTGCCTTGCAGAAAAACCTCGGGACCTCGTCCAGTTTTGAACACCGCCCAGTACAAACTGACTACAAACACTAGCCTACTAT
>JAJJMA010144613.1:0-14734 GCA_023529015.1 Papaver nudicaule
GAATCAAAAATCACTTAGCAAGCTTACCAGCCCTACAACGCCCGGAGAAAGACGAAGATTTGAGGCTCTACATCGCGGCCAACTCGGATGCCATCAGTGCAGTACTCGTGACCACTAGAGACGAATAAAAGCCAGTATATTATATCAGCAGAACACTATTTCAGGCCGAGAAAAATTACACCAAGCTAGAACAGCTAATACTCGCACTGGTGGTAGCGACCCAAAAACTTCGAACGTACTTCCAGGCCCATAAAATCATTGTGCTAACCAAAACACCAATTGAATCTGTTCTAAAAAATATGCAGGCGGCAGGGAGAATCGCGAAATGGAACGCGCAAATAGGCCAATACGATGTGGTCTACGAAATTCGAACAACATTAAAATCACAAATCATCGCTGACTTCTTAGCTGAATTCCCAATCGAAGAAGACTACGAAGAAGACTACGAAGAAGAACCAATACTAGGAATCGAAGACGAAGAAGGACCACCTGATCTACTGGAGCAATGTCATCCTCGACGTTGGGAAATATTCATCGACGGATCGGTAAATGGTGATGGCCGAGAAATTGGAATAGTTTTCACTTCGTCAGAGGGAAAACAAACAGTGTATGCACTTCGATTGGAATTCGAAGCAACTAACAACGAAACGGAGTACGAGGCAATGATTCACACTCTAAAATACATGATAGAAATGGAGATCCAAGAGGCACGAATAACTACAGATTCACAACTTATGGTACGACAACTCGATGGTAGCTACCAATCCAACGATTCACTGTCAAAATACAAGAAACTGGCAAGACGATTGATGGCAAAGATTCCCCATCTAAAAATTCGGCACATCTATAGGAAAGATAACAGGCATGCCGATGCTCTGGCATTTATTGCCTCAAAAATGACAGACCAAGACGTCATCTCCGTCGAGATTGGCAGAGTAAAGAAATCATCGATAACAGACTTAGGAGAAGAGCTCGTAATAGCCCTCCAAGACGAAGACGACGATTGGAGGGCACCCATAAAGAAATACTTGGAGACCAAGGAATTACCAAGCAATCCGCTTGCACATTAAGTAACGAGCAGATGAGCAAATTACTGAATCTTAGATGGAGTTTTATACCGACAGTCATTCTTGGGCCCATCACTAAGATGTGTTCATCGAATAGACGGCGTGGCACTAATGAGAGAATTGCACAGTGGTGAAGCAGGAACTCACAGTGGTGCAAGGGCCCTCGCACATAGAACCAAGGCTCAAGGGTACTACTGGCCATACATGCATGCCGACGCAAAAGACATATCCCAAAAATGCGATCCTTGCCAGAGATTCGCTAAAAGAATTCACGCACCAGCAACAAACTTAAATTCAGTACTAAGCCCATGGCCCTTTGCCAAATGGGGGTGGGGTGGGGGGGTAGATATCGTCGGTCCATTCATTCCGGGAATAGGGCAAAGAAAGTACATTATCGTGGCAACTGAGTACTTCTCAAAGTGGATCGAGGCGAAAGCTCTAAAAAGCCACACAGGCCGAGATGTGTTCACTTTTTTCTGGGAAAACATATTTCCCTGTTGAGATAGTCTCGGATAATGCTCAAGAATTCCTAAGCGCTGATGTCAGAGAATTGTTAAACCAGTACAACGTAAGACTAGGAACTTCGATCCCGATATACCCGCAAAGCAACGGCCAGGCCGAAGCAACCAATAAAACAATAGGGGATAACTTGAAAAAACGAGTACTACCCCACAATAAACAATGGTGCGAACACTTGCACAACGTACTATGGGCATTTCGAACATCTCGAAGGTGTGCAACAGGAATGACTCCATTTCACCTAACATACGGGACTGAGGCAGTGTTTCCTATAGAAATAATGATACCAACGGATAAATACAAATCGTGGGAGCAAAACCTCACGGCAGACTTAATATATGCAAAGCTAGACGACCTCGAAGAAGCTAGAGAAGAAGCTCGGCAACACATCATCAACTATCAGCAAGGGCTAGCCCGAGGATACAACAAAAAAGTCATCAAAAGGGAATTTCAACCAGGCGAGCTGGTGCTTCGAGAAATCCCACCTTACCAAAAAGGAAATGCAGGGAAACTAGAACCAATTTGGGAAGGGCCTTTCAAAGTAAAGCAAGTAGCAGGAAAGGGCGCATACGAGCTAATCGACGAGAAAGATGGAATGGGGCTCAACAATGCATGGAACGCAAAGTATATAAGAAAACACTATACATAAAAATATTGTACTTCGCTATGTACTCTCGAATAAAGAATTATCTTCAAAACGTAGATTTTTTTTTCGACTCAAAGTCCTACCTGGCTAGGCACATCTCCAAAGGCTTCCACGCCATGAAAACGAACTGGCCACGACGCCATATCTCCCCTAGTGCCTCGACGCAATAAAATTAAAAGGCCTTAACACCAAGGCCCAGATGCCAAAAAATAAAAAGACCTCGAATAGCAAGCACAGAGCTAATGTTCATATAAGCCGTAAGGGCCCTACGAGCTATATGACACAGTCCTCTACCCACGAGACACCCCGTTAGCGGTGGGATCTTTGCATCTAGGCTACATAAGCCGATGACGCATTTGGACCCACTACCACACGACCATGAGGACCTCTTTTTCTGAGGCGTCGAGGGGACGATAAATGGGATTAACATATACCTTTAAAGGCGGATGGAACCCCGAGGCAGCTAATTTGCTTACATTCACGGGAATAATAAGTGAATTACGCAGCCGAGGGACCTCCTCTAAAAAATCAAAACATAGCCTCGAGGAGGGGCTGTCGAGAAACAGATGGGTCGAATTCTAGGCCGCGATAGGAGAATAGTACCATGTCTAAGCTCCAGCCTTGACCGGCACTCCCCCATTGTGTTACTTTAATATCGAGGCAAAAGCATAGCAGCTACCCACCATAAGTTCCCTACTTTACTTGGGATAAATGGATTATCAGAACACCACCATGTTCTCTCGGAGGATACTTGGTATCCTCGATATCCACCCAATATACTGAGGCAAAATGGGTACATATGCCCTCGATAGCCCATGTTTGCTTTAAAACGGGCAAGTAACTAAAAGCCTTTGGGAAGGGTGATCCGTAAGCCCCCACTATCTTGGTTTACTATCTCCTACATCGAAGTAAGCCCCGGAGTTGCACCTCGAGTAACCATAGGAGTCTAGAATGTTGCAAGGACAACTTCGTGTCTAATCACGAGTTGCTCGATAAAACAGTTTATACTAAAGAAAAGTTTGCAAAACACAACAGCTTCATTATGCCAAAAATGGAACAAGAAACAATAATACATAATTTACAAAAAGAAGGAGACGCAACAACTAGACTTGCAAGCCACAAGCAATACAGACAGAACAAGAGACGAAAGGCGCAAAAAGATAACAGAAGGAATGTAACATATTTTACATAGTATCTTCAACAACCTCCTTAACTTCGGCATCATCAACCTTGAGAACATCCTCGGGATCACTCATCACAACTTGGTTAACAGATTTGGTACCCTCAACACCAGGATTGACAACTTCGGGAACACCATCGACACTAGTCTTAACAGCTCGATCATCAGCTTTGACACCTCTCTCAGCCCCATCACCAGAAGTTTCGACAGAGTCCTTCGAGGATTCCTTAGTAGACTCGGTGTAAATATTGTCGCCTTGGTTTCCTTCCTTTTTCGCCAACCCACCATCACCTCCCTCACTCTGCTCCTCGTCCTCTGGTAAATACGGGTCCGCCAACCTTTCTCCCACGATTGGCTGCTTATCACCAGAATCCTCCACTAATTCATCCTCACCTCCCACAATCTCATCGTCACCATCAGCATCAACCTCTTCATCACCTACTTCTTCAACCTCTTCTGTCTCAGCTCTCTCTTCTAGCAACTGCACTACTATGTCCTGAACATCTTGAGAAGAAACCAACTCTTTATCAGAATCTAGCGACGCCTCAGGATCACTTACACCAAGACGATAAAAGGGAGGTCGCATTCCAAATTTCCTAAACAGATGCCGAGCATGCATACGACTGAACAAAGCTTTCCGTTCAGGCTCTCCTTCGATATGTAGTTCCAGCGATACAACCTTCTCGTTAAGCAGCTTAACCTCGCCGTCCTTTTCCTCTCGAATCTTTTGCAGTTGCCCAAGCTCATTATCCTTATTCTTCAGCTGAGTATCCAGCCTCGAACCCAGTTTGCTCTGAGCTTTTAGGCTCCCTGAAAGGGAGTCTTGTTCTCCAACAATACTCTCGAGTTGCTTCCCCAAGTCTCTCACGTCACCTGATCACAAGCAAAATAATAACATCAATTAAAAGCTTCGATAACAAGAACCCAAAGAAAAACCGGCACCCAAGAATCATCTTACCTCTGCTCTTCTTGAGATCTTACGAAAGATTATTGTTCTCTTGTTGTAAACACAGCAACTCCTGATCAAGACGGGTAATCTCATTTCCTTGAGTCCGAGACAACTCCAGCAAAAACATCCCATGATGATAATACTGTCACAGCAACACATCACACAATTAAGTAAACAAACGACAACCTATAACAGCCCAATGAAGACATACTTACAGATTCAAGAAACGCTTGGTGCTTCGTCCACGCCGAGGAAAGAGTATTTATATCCCAAGAACCAGAAAATGCCTGAGAAATGAAAGTGGTAAGAGAGGGGTCGAGATGACGATTCTGAGGATCCTTGGCATACGCTTTCAGATGATTGGCAATATCTTCAGCGTAAGGACCGGGGAGGGAACACCGCTCCGTAAACCTTTAAATCTCCTCCTCAGAATAGGATCTGTGTGCAAAGATTGTAGGAACCGAGGGGCCACCCAACGATTGCTGGGATTGTTGATCCAACGAAGCACTAACTAAACGATCATTCGATCCATACACGTCCAAATTCATACCGGATCGGGGCCAGACTCAAAATCAGCAGCATTGGATTTAAGATAAGCAGAGGCAGCGGGTGTTTTGGTCGGTACAACATCGCTAGGAGGTTGCATCGGAGCAGATTTTCGAGAAGGATGTTCAAGGGCAGGACCCTTCTTACCCCTTTTCAAAGGCTGAATACTCTCGTCCTCTTCGGTTTCTTCATCATCCACGTCCTCGACAACAACATTCGAAGGATCGTTCACCCCTTTACCAGCGGCCCTAGTAACATACCTCCTTGAGCTCACTAACTTCGAGGCAACTGTCTTTACAGTCACCTTGCTCGAACCACCAGTGGCAACTGTCTTTCGGTGAGGGTCACAAATAGAAAACTTCATCCTACCCTCACCACCAGAAATCACTTCGCTCAGCCGAAAAGTAGCCAATTTTTCAGGTTCTAAACAGAGGCAGGTATTCACACCCAATGCATAACTGAGGCATGTGGTGTAGAGCTATCAACGGGCCGGGTTAGAGTCAACCCATCACGGGTTAGACCTAGCTTGTGCGGATTAGGGTCAGCCCTAACCCTAGCACTATTCATAAACAAGCCCAAAACCTCAACCCTAGCCCTAGACGGGTTGGCCCGGGCGGGTTCACGGGTTGGCTTGTTAATTTTGTTTTTTTCCAAATGTAACTAAAAATCTGCTGTGGGGGAGACTCGAAACTAAGATAACTAGGTTATAGGATGAGCACCTTATCCACTATACTACCTATCGTGTGTTAGTTAGATCTAGTTAAGTATAAATTTATTAGCAAGTTGACAATTTTCCTAAAAAACCTATGTATCACCGCCCTCCAACTTTCTATGTATCACCGCCTCCCACTTTCTCTTTTCCGCTTGCTGATAAAACAAGAGAACCTAAAAAAACTCAAACTGATCTTGCGTAGTGTATCGATGTTTACCTTTTTTAATTTCTTATGTTGTTGGTGTTTTTACGTGCTTCTTCAAGCTGGTGGTGGTGCTGCTCGTTTGAGAAGATGGTGATTCCAATTTTCTGTGTTCTGTGCTTATGAGTTTGAAGTATCAAGAGAAATGTTCTTTTAGCTAATGTTTGATTCGCCATTTCTATTGATTTATTGATTATTTGATATGGAAATATGGTTCATGAGTTTGAGTTTGAGTTTGAGTTTGAGTTTAAAGTATGTATTGCAATCTGTTTTTTTTTTTTTAATTTTCACCTATTAAATGGTTATTATGATTTGTGCTATTTTGATTTTTTTGAATGTAAACTGCAAATTAGCAGGTGATAACTGGTAACTGAAGATAAATTGGGATGAAATTAATGATTTAAGTGAAATTAGCTAACATTTACATTATAAACCCTGAAATTTAACAAACTGATAAATTTTCACGGGTTGACGGGTAACCCACCCTAGCCCGGCTTGTTTATAAACAAGCTGAAAACTTCAACCCTAACCCTAGCCCGTTTAGCTAACAAGTCGGGCAGGGTCGGGTTGAAACAAGCCGGGCTAGGGTTGACCCGTGGGTTGAGGCACTAATTGACAGCTCTAATGTGGTGTTTATCACCTGACCACTCACCCCCTTTCCAGCATTAGTCGGCTTCGATGGTCTCTTCCTTTTCGTCGGATCAGTAACTTGCCCTTGACCTTGCTGTTTTTTCTGTCTCTCTTGCTCCTCTTTCTGAAGAAAGTAAAAATTACAATGGGGAGTATAAAATGATCGATAGAAACACCTAAAAGAGAAAACAATCTTATTATACCTTCGCTTTATAGGCGGTGATCCTTTCCTGGGATTTCTTTCGCTACTCTTCAGAGAAGTGTATCTTGAAGAATTCGACAACAGGGAGATTATGTCCATCCTCAAAACTCGTTCGTTCAACCTTACCCTTCTCATCAACATAGCCAAAGAGAATCGGGCCCTCGATGAGCACAGGCTTCGAGAACCACACTTCATCGCTGGAATGGCGAAGAAGTGAGTTCGAATTAGATACAGAGGGGTCCACATCGCCCAGAACATGTTTGGAGTTGGGTACCTTGCCGAGGCTCACACTCCAAGGAGCAGCTTCCTTGAGTAAGTTCCTCTCCGCCCTATAGTGCTTGAAAAAAATTTCAGCGGTCCAGAAGCTCTGAGGATGCTGAGGATCTTCGGGGAGTTTTTCGTAATAATACGACTTGCCCTCCGAACGAGCCACCCACTCACGAATAACTTGAATAGAATTGCCATTTAACTGATTACGCCACAAGGAGGAGAAATCTGGGAATAAATCACGTAAAAGAGGGGATTCGCAGGATTATACAAAGGAATGGGGAGTCCGGCGCCGAGCTGCTCACTGGAGACGATAATCTTCCTCCCATTACAATCATTTGCAGAGATAAGTTCAAGGGACAAATTAACTCCCTTACCGAGATTTTTACAGGGAAAAAGACCTATTTTGAAACCATAAATTTTGACTCTTTCCTCCCAACTGAGAAATTGAGGATCAACCATTTTGCGAGGAAAGGTACCTCCGGCAGAAACATTTTTCTTGGGAGCCTGGCCGCAACAGAAGAAGTTAGAAAGAAGATAGGGCAGCATGAATCAGAAAAAAGAGAAAGCACCAAAAAAAGAAATCAACAAGCTTACCATGATTAAGAAATAAATCGCGAAAGAGCACGACGGAGAAAGGCTTCAGAAACTGGAAAACCCAGAAGGCGGCGAGAAGTTTAAAAGGGAAGAAGAATAAGGGAAAAAGAGAGGGCGAACGGGTATAAATAAGAGAGACATGGAACCGACGCAACAGGTAAAAAGTAGAGAGGGTGATAGTTTCGAAAAAAAATATTAAAGCAACGTGTGTCAGTTGGGAAAACTAAATGCTAGACACGTGTCAAGGAAGGTGAAGCACCAGAAGTTTTCTTCTTCGAACAAGAAAAGAGGCAAACTGTGGAGGGTAAAGCACCTTCGGGACACGTGTCCAGATCGGGGGGACCTTGCCCATCAGAAAGATATCGTGGTCATACTCCGAATAAAAGTCTGTAAAGGCAACTCGAGTAAGAGCTCAGCAAGAGAAGGCTCGCACGGGTAAGTTCGAGGGAAGGGTACGAAGCCAACTTCGGGAAGAACTCACCGAAGGCACCGCCTTACTCGACAAGATCTGACATCTCCACGATTGAGTAGTTTGTCTTATTAGCTGTAAACCACTTCTGACTCGGCCTATATAAGGCGAGCTCGGGATTCATTGTAAGGTTTGGATTTTTTGTGTAACTTAAGTCGTGAGAGTGAGATTAGGTTAGCTTCTCCTCAAAACTTCTAAGCATCATATCCATGTACTGATTAGAATGAAATACAATTTATAGTTATGCTCATATTATCATTTTTACTTATGTTAATTAGCTTCGGTATTGTTCTTATTTTCTTCGTATCCATGCATGAAACGTATATTACTACCATGACCATAGTTTGGCTAATAGATCTGATGGCTATCGAGTATAAAGTGCTTATGCAAATTTTATACTCACACATTAGGGTTTATATTCCCATTGTTACCTCTTCTTTACTTTTTTTATGAAGTTTATAGCGTTTATATTCTGAAGTTTGCAATCTCAAAGTGAATACGGTTTTCACGAAATTGAGCTAATTGTTTTTGTCTGATTATAGAAATGTTTATTTGTCTTCTTTCGTAGCTTTTTAGGTTCATATGTCGAAACTTCAGTTGCCTTTGGTTTGTTTTTGAAAAAGAAGGGGTACCGAAATACTACCAACTTTTCGTTTTGGCTCGTGAGTCTTATGGTAAAAGTCTGGACGATCTCAAAAATCAATATCCAAACCTCTAACTGGAGTAATCTCGACAGTTAGGCAATAACGTACTACTTGGTGCTTTAATTATAAATCAGAGTTATAATGCGGAAAGTAAAAGCACACAAGACACCAAACGTTTTTTAACGAGGAAACTGCCTTGCAGAAAAACCTCGGGACCTCGTCCAGTTTTGAACACCGCCCAGTACAAACTGACTACAAACACTAGCCTACTATAAGACTTCGGTCTGGGATGTAGCAGAGACCAACTCAAGCCCTCCAAGCGAATTGGCTACTGTCGCCTTCCTTACGTATCTGGATCCCCCACAGATCGTCACGCACTTGATTCCCCTAGCTGACGTCCGTTACAGGCCTAGGAGTTGCTTTGACCGCTGTCAAAGGCTTGTGTCAGCAATACTGGGTTTTAAACCAAACTGTTGACTTATGGTGTAACTGTCCTCTATCAGTTTACCATAAACAAGATGACTTCCTTCGGATTGCTAAATCCAGGTCATACGGAAATCTACTTCTTGAATCAGGGCTGACACGCAAACCAAGTAAGCAATGCCCAATTCAAATCTACCTCAGTTATAAACGAAGAACCACTTAAGGAACTAATATAACTGGAGCCAACTAGGTCTTACAACACCGAGTGCAGCCGTGCGTTGCTACCTTTCCAACCTTTACGTAACTTAACTAGTTCTTGAATAGCCGTATAGCAGAAGAGACGAACTTTAGAATAGACAAGAACTAAGATAGGTTACTGAGGTTACAGGTTAATCTGATCAACCACAAAGGGATCAATCTACATGTGCTTCCCAACTCTCTAAGGAAGTCTTTATAGTCGTAGGGAGTTCCCAGAGGAGCTGCAACCTATAGAGGATGACTATACCACAACAAGCGTTCACCGAAGTGAAAAGACTTTACGTTACCTTCCCTAAGGACCTTCACGTATGCTTGATGCTTGCGGTATTTGTCCGTAGACACCTCTATTTATAGCACTCAATAAGATAGGTTGCTTTGGAATTAAGCAATCAATTACTTGTCCCACAAGTTAAGGAAACCCTAAACTTGCCAACCAAGTAATAGAGATTAATCTCAATTGGAATTCTTTTTAGAATTATCTGCCAAGTGTTTTGTTGGCTCAAAAACACTTCAAGATAGAAATCCAACAGACCAGAGATAATCTTATCTTATTGACTCATTGAGGATCGTTAGATGGAACACAAAAGGTATTTATGTTTTACACAAGTCCATCTAAGAGATAAAGGAGTTTGGAATTTGACTCAGAGTGAAATTCTAAAAGAATATACTCTAAATTCGACAACCAGTGAAATATCCACGTAAGGTTCACGTACTGGTTCGTGAACAAATAGACATTTCGAACTCAGGAGAATTTCCGAGTCTGGTACGCAAACCGGTTCGGGAACCGTCTGCTGGTCAAATTTAGTCAAATCTGGATTCCGCTGGAAGTACTGGGCTGAGCCAGAACTTAGACGTGAGAACGTCCTCAGCTGTGATCCACAGGCTCTTTGCTCAAGAGTACTCCTTTAGATTCATCCATATCCAACTTAACAGTTTGCAAGCAAACCATTGTAATGGACATATGGTGTCGAATCTATCTCATGCATTCTTGATTCACAGTATTCGTGGGATCAAATACTGGTCATGACATAAAGCCATGTTACACAAGAACACGATCTCAATCGCTATTATCACTACTAAAGTAGTCGACTATATTTCGAAAGAATAGAGAAAGTAGAAATAGAAGAATATCCATAAAGTCATAACTCCTACTAACCTTTTGTCGATGAAGAATAATTGATGTCTTCTTTGTCTTCACAGTCTTCGTCTTCAAGGTCTCTACTACTCTGTCTATATCCCATTTCCGAAATCTAAACTCTAGTAGGCTAAATCAAGAATTGAATTTTGACACCTAAAACTGACAACTAGCTTGACATACCAACGCTAGTGGGTTTGACCGGACAATCCCCTAACAGTTTTTGGTTTGATTCATAGCTCTTTGGGTTTCATATGGTGTTTCCCAAATTGTTCTTCGGTTTCGTATTTTGAAATTAGTTCAATTTCTGAAGCTTCAAATTTTTGTAGTACTATTTGTTCGATACAAAAATTAAATCTGAAGGTAGTAGTATGTAGTAATATTTGGTTGATTCGCCTTTGTCATTCCACTACAAATACTGTTCTTATCTGACATGAATTGGTGCAGTAATAGTGTTTGATTCAAACAATATTGTAGTTGAGATTTTAATTGTTCAATCAATTTGCCGTATTCATATCATTTTTGGTTGTTTATATCAATTTGTTATGGCATCTCAATTAATCCAGTTAATGTTATGCCTTGATTCAGATAATCTAATGGCATCTCAAATCAATGGAAACAATATTAATACCAACCAACAGCAATGTATCAAGTACAAGGCAATCAATTGTTTGCTGCAGGTTTTAAAGATCAGTCTCCTCAAGGGTTTATTGCAAAGTGTACATTATAGTTGCCTTTGATTTTTTCAATGAAATTCCTAGCATAAGTTTTCCTTTTCTTTCTCGGTTTCTCCTTGCTGCCCAAGAAGTAAGTTCTTTCATACATAGACTTGCAATAAGCACTTCAGCAAAACAAATATATCTAAATGCACTAGATGGATTATTCCTAAAATTTAGTGTAGGCTTTCAAGATTTTGGATACAGTAGGATGGTCTTCTTCTTAATCTTTCTCACTTTTGTATTTGCAGGGATTGCGTCTTCTTGCATTCTAATGTGATGCAAGAACTGCATCATAATGATTCGACCTACTTCTTGAAAGAGGTAAGTTTCTTTTCACAATTTTGTATCAAAATCCGGGTGTATAGAAGTCTTATTTGGTTAATTAATATCAAGAAATGGTTGGTTAGGTCACTCACCAGAACTAGCTGAAACTATCATGTTTCTCATAATTGTGATTTGCACCATGTGAATCACTGAAATTTAACTATCATATTATCTATCTTGCTACTAAATATCAACCCCTTGATGCGTAACAAGTCTTTTGGTTTTGTGTGCATATGCTGCTCCGATAGCGGTAGGAGCCACTTCATCTTTAACAGTCAACAAAATTCTCATTGTACGCTCCCACTGCACTAAAATGGTCAACATTTCTAAGATTCTAAACAAACAAAAGTATTATGCCAAGTTCAGAACCTTGAGTGAAGTTTAATAATAATTTATGTAATACCTCTTGAGCATCATCAGGCATCAAGTATTGTAGAAAATGTATACTATTGGACCATATAGACGGAACAACAATAAAATAGAGGCATTCAACAAAATACGTTTACACATTACTTATTTCGTATTCTATGGATGCTGGAATATAGTGAGTGCATTTTTTCAGCAACATCCTTTCTTCTGTTTTTAGTCTTAACCAAGAGAACTTTTGTGATTACTGATTACATAGGATTAAACATCAGGTTTCTTTTCTAATTTCAATTTCTGTAATGCACCTCCTGGACAAAAGTTTGGTCTTATATTGCCTGCTTAGTGAACTAAATATCTTTATGGACAGGCTGTTGCAACTGCTCCTAAGGCAGGTTTATCTTCTTGGCTGTTTAGATATTTGTGTAGAATGATCAGAATTAGGTCTCTTTGTGAAACACGAGGTCGTAAAAAAATTTATATATGACAATACTATTTGATGTGTTACTCTTTCCTGAAGTCAGTTTTTTTTTTTTTTTTTTTTAAAATCTTGATTAGTTTCCTTCACTATATTTAAGAAAGTGAGTGAAATAGACAAAATGAACATCCATTAGTATTTAAACGTCAATAGAGATCTTCATAACCAGTAATTCTTATTATTTCAAGACTGGATCGCCTTGTTCAAGTGGTAAGTAAACATCTTCGTGGATCACTTACTCACCTGTTTATAAACCAAATTTACCAGTGCGAAGCTTTAGTGTACAGTAACACTGAGTTTTTCTAAGATGCTAAAGGCAGTGACATGATATATTTTTTTTTCTGTGCAAGTGATTATGTATCTCTTATTATTGTTGGGTTGGCAGAAAGATTAACCTTTTTATGCTCATTTTCTTTGAACCAATTCAAACTAAATTACTCAGAGCGTATTGTTGGGACCTAATAGATTTTTTTTTCCGGTATAGCTTGGCCACGGGAATTATGAGATCACATTAGCTGCAGTTGAAGCAGGACAACGCTGCAGCTGAAGCAGGACAACGTTTGACATAACTTCTAAATGAGGTACTTTAAATTCCTTGAATAGTTTGTTCATGTTATCTTTATAGGCTTTGGTGGTCCTCTTATGCACCTCTGCTTTCTGAATGGACTTTAGACAGACCGATTGTCATTGAATTGATGTAATAGTTTCATGTTAACTCAGTGGAATGTCTTTTGCTTCTCAGGAAAAATAACTACTTGGTAAGCGAACTTATTTTCTTTAACGTCTGAACAAGGTAAAGATTAACTAAACATGATTATTTGTCTTTCTGTTGTTTTGATTTGATATGGCCTTATGAAGTAAAAGTGTGAATTTGTAGTGAGTTCTAAGTCTTCATCATCCATCATTGACTAAATGGGGGGGCAGAAGTTAAAACTAAGGGGATAAGAGTATCACCAGCTAAGCAACATGCAATTGGTAGCTCACCATCTAGGGATCAAAATCTGGGACGCACCAGTTAAGGTAAACAAGGTGAGAATATGGGGACGATATAAACGTTATGCTTATTCCCTATTTTATGTTATTAGTTGACATTTAGGCCTCACATAGTTTATGTTATTAGTTGACATTTAGGTCTAACTATTTTCTCCCCATTTGGATGTGATATTGGCAATTAGTTTTAATTCCTTTTTTTACCCTTTTTTCACTATGCCTAATCTGCTATCATTGTAGTATCAGTGATAATTTCCTAGCAATATTAGAGAATTTCTTTATATGTACATGTTTCACATTGTGATGCCCTTTACCAAGTTCCCACTCAGTATTATGTTTTAACTTGAATTTGTATGCCCAATGAAAACCTAATTCTATGCAGTGAACTTTTGAGTGGGTTCAAATATATTAATTAATACTCATAGATCCAAATATGACGGAATTTCGTAGCAGTTCTGCTTATTAATAGATAATTTTCATTTATCAATTTCATAGCCAAGTTGCTTTTCGAAATTGTTATTCCAAATCCTTGGGTATGTCACCTGAGCATAGCTACTAATTAAATTTTGTTTATTTTCTTTTTTGCACTTATTAGGTACAGAACATTGTATAAAAGTATGCTCACAATACAATCTTTCATGTAGTTTCATCTACTAACAACATTAATATGCTGCAAAAAAGCTTCACTAACACCACACTCTCCATCTCAACCAGAATCCCTTCTCACGCAGCCGCATGTTCAATCACAACACTGACAAGATGTCTGAAAGACTGCGGTTATTGACAGGTCATCAACCAGTTATTCTTCAAGTTTGATCTGCTTACAGAACTAGCATACTAAAGGTTGGAGGTTGTTATTTCTTTATGTTTTTTCTCAATTTTCTTCAATTATCCGCCATTTTGTGTTCAATTACTTCGATTTTGCAAAGAACCGTAATGCTTAATGATAGTCTAATAAGCATTCCAAAAAAACAACCTGAAAGCTCATTTCTGCAAAAAATGAGTTGAACAATGCATGTTTGTCAATGAATATTGTATGAAAAACGTTACAATGCATTGTTTGGGACATAGGTATCGCACACCGTTAAATATGGAGGAACCATGTACACAATTTGGCAGAGTTGGTCCGTCACTTTTGGAAATTGAGAAACTATACAATTAGTTTGCCATCTTACTTCATTGAATTTCCATAAAATTTGAATGCTGAACTTACCCCAATTTTTCATACTAAATCCATTTGATAGAAATGATAGAATGTCTGAATCAGTTTAAGAAGAGTCTCGTTGCATGTCAGGTGTTTTAACATCCGAATCGATGTATTAATAATTAGTATCTAATTAAGAAACATATAACAGCTAGCCATATGACCGACTTTGGTCTAACAATCCATGCCCTAGATTAATATGTATTATCT
>JAJJMA010144642.1:0-27584 GCA_023529015.1 Papaver nudicaule
TATCGAATCTATCTCATTCATTCTTGTACTCATAGCATTTGTGGGAACAAATACTAGTCATGACACAAGGCCATGTTAGACATGAATACGATCTCAATCGCTATGATCACTACTAAAGTAGTCGACTATATTTCGAAAGAATAGAGACAGTAGAATAGAAGAATTTCCATAAAGTCACAACTCCTACTAACCTTTTGTCGATGAAGAATAATTGATGTCCTCTTTTTCTTCACAGCCTTCGTCTTCAAGGTCTCTACTACTTTGTCTATATCCCAATTCCGAAATCTAAACTCTATTAGGCTAAATCAAGAATTGAGTTTTAACAACTAAAACTGACAACTAGCTTGACATACCAACGCTAGTGGGTTTGACCGGACAATGTCCTAACAAACTCTACTTGTAAAACGTGTGATAACATGGAAGAAAATCTTACTCATCTATTTTTGGAATGTAACTTTGCTAAACAGGTATGAAAACTTTTTGACCTAGACCTGAATTATATGAGAAATGGCTGTGTTACTTTTCATGACTGGCTAAATTTCTTCTTAGCTAAGAAAACTAATGAATTCAAGAACACTGGTTGGGCTGAACTTCGCCTAACTATTTCCTGGTTCATTTGGAATGAAAGATGCAATAGGGTGTTTAAGAAAAATCCTCCTAACCCTGTAGGTACAACTGAAAAAAATTAAAGATTTCCTTCAATACAATATCAATTTCAACACCAACAATGCAGGAGGGTTTGACAGCATATGGAACATCAGAAAACAAAACAACATTGTATACAAGGATACTTAGGAAAAAAACGGATTATTTGACTCACAAAATCACCTATAGCATTTATGTCAATCCTAACAGTAGTCATATAGGTATTGGACTATTCTTACTGATTATGCAGGAAGAAGCAAGGGAGCAAGAGGGATTGCCTTCCCTATCTCTCCACATCTGAGCTAAAGCTGCGTTCCCGTGGGCAATGGAATCAAACATCAATAAGTAAGATTTTGAAGGAAACTCTTAAAAATCTCTACAATTGCTAACGGGAATGATAGTGAAAGCTAAAGAGGAAAGGTTTATCCACATAACCAAAAGCAACACCAACAATTAGAAGATAATCAAATTCGATGTATGATCAATCAACATTTTGGACGATCTCTCGAATGCCCTATTAACTCAATTAGCCTTCCACTTCTCTGAACACAACACCAATCAAGATTGGAAGGAGAATTTAGTTCATGCCATCCTAACTGTTGTAGGAAAAATAAAAATTTCGCATTTACTTTCTGTCTGTAAGAACACCTTAATGCTCCTGGTTTAGAGCGTTCTATTTTATTTCCTAGTTCTATAGCTACGACTGATGGTGGTTCTAGTTTGATCCCAACGAGTCCCGGTCTGAACCGACCTTCGGATCTGGACATGGATCGGGTTTGTGCTTGGCTGGGTTTCACTTAACGTGCCTTTTCTTATCTATAAAAAAAAGCATGAATCAGTACATCATTGATCATTCGCTGAGCTTCGTCAGGGCGGTGAGGTTTTATATGATTTTCTGAATCTTTTTCAGAACAGTTTTGATCTAGGCCTTGGATTTTTTTTCTTTTCGGAAAGACTTATCTATTAGAACAACTAGCCAGAAGCATAAGCTACTTTCTGGACATTACAAGCAGTAAATAAGTTAAGAGAGTGCATGAAATTTTCTCGCGAACCACCCTGCGCAGAGGAGTTCACAATCATATTTGCTTCATAAATAAGTTCTGGCTTATTACAAAGCCTTTGGGGATTAATAAAGACATTCCTAAAATACAGTAAGAGCTTGTTTGGATACCAGAAGTAGAAGTGCTTCTGCTTCTGAACTTCTAGAAGTTACTTCTGAGAAGTTGAAAAGTTGAAAAGTTAGTTTGGCAATTATATGACTTATAAGTCAAAAAGTCAATAAGTAAGTTTGGCAATAAACAAAGTCAGAAGTTAAAATATCATTGTCATTGTGATAAGTATTTGTATGTGAATATATGCATAGTTGAAATGGGTAAAAAGTAGTTACATTTTGAAATCTTTGATCTTATTGAAATGAATTGGCTAATGCAAAGAGTTTACAATGTACTATACATACATACTTGATTAAACTCACCTACTCACTCAAGTGCATACACCTTGCACATTCACATGATTTAATCTCATTTAACCAATTACAAGGGAGGCATACGATATTCACAGACTTCGAAAAAAAGAACCAAAATTGCAAAGTAAAGAAAACACATGCTACATAGTAACCAGTCACTTTCGGCAAGAAAACTTGATAAAGAACAGTAGCCATAGTCTTGATCAGCAAGACCATTTTGTTCCTGCACAAACACAATCACAAATTTCAATACCATTTTGTTTTTATATACCCATCACTCTTGCTGCATAGCCATGACACCTTGAAAATACTGAGCTATGCACTATATGCACACAAAGTTGGTCATTGTTCTTACAATCTCGTTCATTTTTATTAGTTTTTATCGGTATATACAACTGTCAAGGCTATTCTCATAACATTACTCATACTATTGGCCATCTATCATTTTAGCCTATGTAGGTCAAGCTGCTTATCTTCTCAAGCTTCTTACAAATCCGTTCCAACTATAATCTTCTCTCTATTCTACTTAATTACAACAAAATTATAATTACAGAATCACAAATTTTAGAATCGGTATCAAACCCATTTTATAAAATCCATCGACAGCTAAAACCAATTTGCATCAATAAATATCATCACCAAGCCATTAAGGAAACCATAATACAATAAGCACACACAAATCCCATTTCTTAACGATCAATGGTTAAAGGTTTGGTGAATCGTACCTCTGTGTCAATTAGAAGTGGAAGATTAGAGAAACCAAACAAAGGAAGAATTACCCAATTTACTGAAAATTCATAAATAATTTTGTATCATCTGACCTTTGAATCGGGGTTTGCTCCTGGCCTTTTGTTCTCCGAGCTTATCTGTTTGCAAGAAGATTCGACAGAACCAAGAAAGAGGATGGAGAAAGTAAAGAACAACACCCGATGAGAAGTCCAGAAGTTGCTTCTGGCAGAAGTCGAAAGCAAAAATTATTTGCTCCTGAAAAAAGAAGCTTTTTGACTTATAGAAGTCATTTCCAGAAACCATTGCCATACTGACTTTCGACTTTTCGACTTCTAGAAGTCGAAAAGTTACATCTAAAACCGTATCCAAACAAGCTCTAACAGATCTTCAGCTTGATTGAGGAAGGGAACTTCTGATCTCCCTTTAATATTTTTCATCTTCTTACGACATTGTCTTCCAAGTTCCTTTTCTTGCAGTTCCACGGTAATTTCTTTCATTCCCTTGTTTTTAGCCAGTGCGAGAGAGATAATGAAACCCATTGCTAAGCTTTCTTTGATGTTATTAACTTTGCAGCTGAGCTTGACGGGACCTGTAATTACATTCTGTTCATCGGTAAAACTTACAGCAAAACCTGCACAATGGTTTGTGATATCAAAGGCAGAATAAACCTCTACTACACACTGTTTTTTTGCAGTTCGAAATTGATTGGTATTAAGTTGATGATTAGAGGGATTTCTGACAAACTGGTTGGGGGTAATCAAAGATTGGAACTGGTTCAGGTGGTTCTTGATCTGGGAGATAGTAGCCAGGGGGTTCAGAGTCAAGTTTTGGAAACAAGACTGACACCTTGCCTTCCATATGAACCAGCAAATGGTTGCATACAGGCAAGGTTCCAGAGGGGAGTCAGAGGTAGTAGTAACACTACCAGAGAACCACGAACCAATCCAGAGATTAGTTGACAGATTACTTCCCCCCTGCGCCATATGATTGCAGCTGAAAGCAAACCACACAGCACGGCTGAAGCTACAGCTACACAACATATGACTTAGAGTTTCATTTTCCTGATTACACATAGAGCAGATTGGCGAAATGTCGCTAATTCTAGCATGAAGCGTAGCAGCTACAGGGACAATGTTAATAAAACACTTCCATATGAAAGTCTGTATACTAGGAGTAACATTTAAGTGCCAAATTTTCCTTAGCATCCTAGTATCTACCTGCCTTGAAGGGTGTGCATTCTCCATAAGGGATTGGTACACCAGTTTAACTGATACTTTACCATTTTTTATAACATTCCATTTCAACTCATCCTCATTGGTTGAGTGAAAGGGTCTTTTAATAGCTTTGATATTCTCCGCAACCAGAGGCGGGAAAACCTGAGAGATGAAACTGAGATTCCATTCATTAGTCTCAGGAACAATCAGCTGAGAGACAGTAACCAGGGTGTTTTGAATCGTACGTTTAATATCATCTCTGAGAATGATGTTTGGGAAGTCCAATGGGATCCAGTTGTGTTTCCAGATGTACACATCCTTCCCATTGCCAATACTCCACCTGGCCTTGTCTTTTATGATTTTGAAACCTTTACAAAGACCTTTCCACAGCCATGAACTAGCCTTGCTAGGTTCATTTTGAAGAAGAGGGGAAGAGGCTCTAAAATATTTGGCTTTCAGAATCTTAACCCATAGAGCTTCTGGGTTATTTAGAATTCTCCAGCCAACTTTCACAATCATTGCCATGTTGAATTTGTTGTATTTTTTAAGCTCTAAGCCTCCCTTATCTTTGGACTGACACAAAAAGGCCCAAGCTTTTAGGCAAAGACCTCTAGAATTTCCTTCCTCGCGACCCCACCAGAAGCCCCTATTAAGGGCATCCATTTGTTTTGTTATAGTTTTTGGTATGACGAAACTCGTCATATGATAAGTAGCTAAAGAGTCAGCCACTGTTTTGATCATAACAGTCTTCCCAGCTGGATTGAGCAACTTGCTTCTCCAACCTGTCAGACGACCTTTGAGTTTATCAACTAAAGGATCAAAACAAGCAATTTTTGATCTATTAGTGAACAAAGGAATCCCAAGATACTTGTCATCAAGCTTTATTCTACCCACATGGAGAATACCTAACAACTCACTAATTTCCGAGTTTTTTATATTTTTGCTGAAAAAAGCACTTGATTTGTTATAATTTATCAGTTGGCCCGATCCTTTACTAAAAGATTCCAAAATCTTTAGTAAGTTCCTAGCTTCTTTTTTTGTAGCTCTAACAAAGATCAAGCAATCATCAGCAAACAGAAGATGAGAAATGGGAGGGGCAGATCTCGAGACTTTAATCCCATGGATTAAGCCTCTATCCTCAGCATTTCTTAAAATCCTCGACAAGCCTTCCATACAGAGAATAAACAAATAGGGAGATAGCGGGTCTCCTTGCCTCAGACCACGCGAAGGTTTGAAGAAGGAGGTTGGAGAACCATTTATTAAAACCGCACTAGAGGGGGTTCCTATGCATTGTTTAATCAATTGGATCCATCCAGTACTAAATCCCAGTCTATCAAGTGAGTCTAGGAGAAAAGGCCATTCAACTCTATCAAATGCCTTGGACATATCAATTTTTATTCCCATATGCCCCAGTTTTTTATTTTTATTTTTCCTCATCGAATGTATAATTTCATGTGCTATAATAACATTATCCGAGATTTGCCTGCCAGGGACAAAAGCCGACTGGTAAGGAGAAATGAGCTTATCCAGAAAGAATTATTCTTTTATCAGCAATGAACATTAATTTCGGTAGAGATCTGCGCTATGGACCATAGTTGTACAAGTACATGGGGTTGAAATTTAGTCCTCAAGAAATTTGAGACTCGTAGACGATTCTATGCAAATAGGTACGACCCGATGATTATTTCTCATCCACAAATACAAGTTCTCCAATCGTAAATAGAAAATCAAGAAATTGATGAAATTAAGAAATTAAATGACCCCTGAAGTGTTGAGAAGACATGTTTAATACAACTGTTACAGAAGAAAGGGTATACTTCCATGGATACATGTTAACAACCCTTCGATCACTCTCACGGCTATCTCACCCTGCTCTTCTCGGATGACAAACAAACCAGTGGTACAAAATATCTGCAAATCTATTCTTGTGGTAAAACCTATCTGTTTGATGCTAATTTTGGATTTTGACGTTTACAAATTCCATAATTTTACCCACAAGAAGGAAAAAGAATCCCAACTAACGTGTCCCTGAAAAAGCTGAAGTTAGGTCATTTCTTCACATGTCACTTGGGTATTTACTTCGTATCAATTTTGAATTTTTGATACATCAACAATCTGAACTTCGGAATCGATGATCTGAACAATGTAACCAATCAAAACCATTTCTTTTTTGTGAAAACTCGTGCAAATCTCAACCAACTTGACGTGGATTACCATGTACGAGGACTTACCTTATCATCCTTGGGAACCTAACTCACATTTTCATGAACCAGGTTGATAAGTCAGTAAAACTGACCGTGCGATAACCTTGAGATGTTATAAGAATCCTGATGGAGCAATCTAACAGATGTGCTCATCGAGCGTGGTTTGACGAACTTCGACCTAGCTGTACAATAACATAATAAGCCTTACGTGTATGGCAAGGGCATTATACGCACCCGGCGCATTAAAACACCAAGCCTTGTTTAGCACTCTATATAGCAGTACCACTAAGCGGTCCTCTCTTCTTCTATCGATCTATCCGAATCACATTTTCTTTCTTCAAATCCATTATCAAGGTTAAATTAATCAGTTCAGTAATCTCAACATGGCCAAAGATCCAGTTCGTGTTCTTGTTACTGGTGCTGCAGGTTTGTTTTTAGAACGATCTCTTTACTGAATTTTTGTTTTCTTTAAATTTCTGCTGGTGATTAAGATCTGGACTGATTTTCAATGTTTAGTCAACTAACTGAACTACTTAAAATGGATAACATTAGATCTGTGTGATCGAGTTGGATTTTAGTGTTTTATTGTTTTAAAATGAAATTTTAAATGTTTATAGAAAGGATCCAATTCGAAGCTGACGATCTGTATCGAGTAACCTGATCTTGATAATATCGTAGTTTCGATTGTTTGATTTGAATTATAGCATTTTTAGTTGCTTTTGATCTTCTATGTATATATCTTAGTAAAGGAGTTTGAATTCTGATTTGATATTTACTTCATCATTGTTCTAATAATGCAAGATAGAAGCTGTATCCATGTAATTCAGCTTAGATGTTAAGAAATCTTTTCAACGGATTTGGGGAAGCTCTTTTTTTTTACATAATTATGTTGTTTATCACATCAAATTGCATCATTAACTGTGGCTAGTGATCCCGAGTTCCCAATAGCTGGTCTTGTGAACTGTCTTCTATGTGGTAGAGTTAGCATGAAGCACATGAATTCTTAATGAATTCTTAATGAAGTTTGTCTGACAAATTTGTGGTCAGTAACCTGTAAAAGTTTTGTATGTAGTTAAGTTTAAGACTGGTGAATAAGGTAGATTTGTTCATTAGTGTTTTCCTATGTCAAAAGTATTTCATGTAGGTGCTGGTTATTCAGTTAGGTATGATAAAAATAGACTTACAAAATGCGGGCTAGTATTTACTGTATTTTTCTTTGCAATTGGTTGAATTTGCAGGACAAATCGGGTATGCTCTAGTACCCATGATTGCTAGAGGAGTGATGTTGGGTGCTGATCAGTCTGTTATCTTGCACATGCTTGACATCCCACCTGCAGCAGAGGCTTTGAATGGAGTTAAAATGGAGCTAGTTGATGCTGCTTTCCCTCTTCTTAAAGGTAGATAATCGTTGTTCTTCTTTTTTTTGTTCAAAGTTTTGTAGTAAAGAAAACCCTGAATAGTTTTTTGAGATACATTATCTGTCCTCCTTTTTAATTAAGATAACAAATAACTAAATATTTCTGCTCCGACCAGGTGTTGTTGCTACAACTGATGTTGTGGAGGCATGCAAAGGGGTCAACATCGCCGTCATGGTTGGTGGATTCCCAAGGAAAGAAGGAATGGAAAGAAAAGATGTGATGTCCAAAAATGTTTCTATCTACAAGTCCCAAGCATCTGCCCTAGAAGCACATGCAGCTGCTAACTGCAAGGTTCCTCTTTTTTCTCAAATCTGAGAGTACAAAGAATGGTCCGATTAGCGCGCAAAAATCTAATATAACATTTTTGCTTATTTTTTATGCAGGTTCTAGTTGTTGCAAACCCTGCAAACACCAATGCATTGATCCTTAAGGAGTTTGCTCCATCCATTCCTGAGAAAAACATCACTTGCCTTACCCGTTTAGATCACAATAGGGCTCTTGGTCAAGTCTCAGAGAGATTGAGTGTCCAAGTCAGTGATGTTAAGAATGTTATCATTTGGGGAAACCACTCTTCAACTCAGTATCCTGATGTTACCCATGCAACTGTCAAAACATCAGCTGGAGAAAGGCCTGTTAGGGAGCTTGTTGCTGATGATGCATGGTACGGCTGACATTTGATTAGATTTTTTTTTCCACAAATTTATATTTGCAGTTGTGTGAACCACTTTAGCTTAACACATATTTTGTGTGTATTGTAGGTTGAATGGAGAATTTATCAGCACCGTCCAACAACGTGGTGCTGCAATTATCAAAGCAAGAAAGTTCTCAAGTGCCTTATCTGCTGCAAGTTCTGCTTGTGATCACATTCGTGATTGGGTTATTGGAACTCCAGAGGTGACTATTTTATAGACTCATTTTCCATACATAATCAGTATTGTAAGAAATGTGAATGTTGCTCATCCTCTTTTTCTCCATGGTGGATTTTAGGGCACTTGGGTATCAATGGGAGTGTACTCTGACGGGTCATATGATGTACCTGCTGGGCTCATCTATTCCTTCCCCGTGACTTGCAAAAACGGAGAATGGTCAATTGTACAAGGTATGCGGTTATCCTCATCAAGTCATTTGTTTTTGCTTTTGTCTCATTTAAAATGCATAAAAGAAATAGAAGATTGAATCTAAATCTGAGCTATGCTGAACCTGGATGTGTAACTAATCATTTTTCATTATTTGTTACCCTGTAACAGGACTTTCAATCGATGAATTTTCAAGGAATAAATTGGACAAAACAGCCGAGGAACTCAGTGAGGAAAAGGCTTTGGCGTACTCATGCCTCGCTTAGATGCTCCCTGTTTCCTTTATAGTTCTGTGTGAGAGTTGATTAACCTCATCTTTTTATATGGTGGCGAAGTAGGGCAGCGCTTTGTTTTTTGAGTAATAATAAAAAACAAAAAAAGGCAGAACCCTGTCCGGGTGAACAGTTGTGATTTAGAGCTGTAGCTGCTACTGTTTGAATGTTCAATTTAAAGTCTAATTTTCTTGGAATTTCTTGTTTTAAATGTTTCTCATATGCCATTTTCTTGGAATTTCCTTTTTCAAACTAAGAAAATCAAAAACTTCCGTGGATGCATTTCCAGTACTACAATAGAAAAAAAAAAAAAAAAAAAGGACATTTCATGCTTTGTTGTTTCTGCATGCAGCTTGCATATTTTGCAAGATATTGTAAAGTCCGTGTATCTTCTTTTTTTTCCTGCAAGTAAACCAGGGACCTGAACTTACATAGCATGATCAGTTTTTTTTTTTTTTTTTAAGTAGATAAACAGGGATTAGCCCTGGAGAAACAACTGGTAATTTGTCATGTCAATGCGAGGAAAAGAGTATAACAAAGAACTTAACTCCCTTTCCCCCATGATTGACAAGATTGTAAAGAAAGATAATACATAGCTAAGCTATCAGCGTGAAGGTTAGCTGACTTAGAAACTAAAGAAACTGAATTAATACTGCATGACAGTAACACTAACAGTAACACCCCGCATACGTACGGTGAGTTTGAATCGGTGGAACATGATCCACAACTCGGTAGAGATTTTTTATCTTCAAACAATCTGACTGAACTCTCCTCACAAGGAGAGGTGCCATGAGACCAAAGTTAATCCACTTCTTCCGCACGGCGTGTGGAAAATAAACTCGCCGGAAAGACTGTACAAGAGCTTCCACCGGCCAGGACAAAACAGATCAAAGTTAGGGTAATCTGCCTCCAAAGGAAGATTATCACCAACCTTATAGCACAACAACAACAAATAACAAACCACCCAAATAACACTACCAACTAAACCTAATAAACATGGAAAAGTTACACGAAACACATGAAATAAAATAAAGCCGACAACAGATGAGGAAAAATATCTGCTCTGAGATGCCTGAAATGGAACAGTCGCAGAGACTTGCTTGGAAATCATTACTGAAACCAGAAATATGCACTGAAACCTTCTCTGCATCGTATCAAAAGTTATATATCGCCAGAGGATATAAAACCAGTGATCGTTACCAGATGTAAATGTTCTATATCTTCAGAGGATGTGGAACAAAAAATCGCTCCAACTTTGAGCATCCTCAAAGTATCCAAAGGCCAACCAATCATTCTTCTGTCTCACTCCAGAATATGAGATGAGAAGAAACAAATCCCTTTGCAGCTGTCGGCCCAGGAACAAAAGTCCACTAGAGTAACCCTGAGTCCAAAAGTGGGCTTGAAGACTATACCAAGGCAGACCCATACCCTTGGCATAGGTAGAAATAGTCGCCCCACAAAGTCCATGACCCACAAGATCGTGGAAATAGAGGTTTCATCCCATACCTACTGACTTTTTGGCTCAAACATCGGCCTGCCAAATTAAAAACATACAAGTTTTCTTGCTATCCTCTCACTTGAGGGTAATGTATCCGTTGCACACTTCTATCTTGTATTTTGCTTTTGTTGCATTCTGGCCAATTACACTGTTGTACTTAATCTCCACTAATTTACAATAAGCTCACTTGACTCTGAATGACCCATATAAGCTTATTTTTTGGATCAACGGGGAATTCTCATGCTCAGAACTTTATCAGCCACATCTGGATGTAAAGGATTTGAATTACCTCATATGCTTCCATTTGAGAGAGTCGATGTAAATAAGATCGGCTTACTTCAAGAGTTTGTTTAAATTTAAAGTATCATCGACATGAGCAAGAGAAGGAGGCTCACTTAAATCTATTTCTTTACATGTGTGAATAATGTTTGAGCCATTTCCAAGTTGCGAAAAGCTGAACTCTCCCAATGGAATCTACACTTCCATAAAGACTTTTCCGTACCCAAGTAGCCTCATTTCTTGCTTCAGAGGAAAACGATTCGAGTTGGGGAAATTCCTTTGAAGAAGATTTGAGTTGGGGAGAGAACTGGTCCCTAGTTGATAAGTGCTATTGCGTAATGGCATATGTATAAGAGGTGTAAGAAGAGTGTGTGAGTGATGTAAGGAGAGTGTGAGATTTGTGTGTGTGAGAACTTCGTAAGCGTGCATGTTGCATATGTGAGATTGAGAGGATTGACTGAGTTGTGAGATGTTTCTGTTGTGTATATAAACACACAGAAACCCAATTGTAAAATCACCTTTTCTAAAATTCATTTGAATCAAAACTGTACTGCAACCATTTAGACAGCCGGTCTATTATGGTATCAGACTGAAAACCTAATTAGGTTTTCAGATGTTGCGATCCAAAGTTCTGCATTTTCAGATGTTGCGATCCAAAGTTCTGCTGCCAATCTCTCAATTCAACGATCATCATCTACTGTTCTTCATCTTCTTCAACTTCTGCTGCTGTTCTTACAACAAATCTCATCTTCTGTGACAAATTTGATCCGAGATTCTCTTAAAAAGACAAATCTCTCAAGTAATTTGACGTGTGTTTACTCTTTTACAGTAATCAGGTGGTTTAATTCCAATTTTGATTGAAGCTTTGAATGAAGTTAATGGAGTCTGTGTTTGAAGATTGTGGTTGGTGATTCCAGTTGTGAATTAGGATTCCAATTTCTGGTACGTGCTACCGCAACAAAACGGATCAAGTGTGAAATTCAGTTTGATATTCGATTCTCTTCCTTGAGCTCTTGAAGATTACCGATAATCCTTAGAGTGGTTTTAGCTTCTCCTACCTCAACATTTTGGATTGAATCTCTGCTGGTAATCTCCAATTTTAATTTATATTTGGCAAATCTAACTTTAGATTACTTTAAATTTGACTTCACATGTTCAATTTCGATATCACTATCTCAACAAAATTTGATTTCGTCGTCAAAAGCCGTTTTCGTCATAACTAGGTTTCAATTAAACTAGTTATTTCATCAAGATTTACTGGCCTTGGTTCCTGATGCTATTCGGTCTGATCATGTTCAATTCTGCTACATTGATAGTTAGTTGAGAACTTAATTTTGTTCCACTTGATAGTGAAGCATTTCTTAAAACTCAGTAGAAGGTTGAGTTGTTGTTGGTGGATATGTTGTTGCACATATTATGTTTTAAGGCACATTTTCATACTCCAATTCTCAATTCTTACATCAAGTCGGTCCTTCCCTATGCTTGCGTAGTTGTGTTGAAATATCTTAAGAGTTGAATGATGAAGCTGTGGATGATTTATGGGATTGGATTTGGTGGTGTTATTAATAGAGAGATTGGAGTCCCCTTTGTTAGGTCTGCATATAGCCTTTTTGAACCCTAGTTTGGGGCCTCTCAAAAAATTGGTATTAAACCAACGACCCATATCAACCAATTTTTCTTAACGGCAAAGTTGCCCTCATGTTTTTATTTTAATTTAAATTAAATTTTATTTTATTTTCCCCCCTTCGAATAAGATTTGAGTTGGGGAAAGAATTGACCCCAAGTTGATGAGTGTTATTGTGTAACCTACGCTGATTCTCTTAGTAAAGCTTGGTTGAAACATCCAGGGTCTCTAAATCCTAGCCCTCCCTAAGTCTTGGGTCTCCTAAGCTTAGACCACGATGTAACAAAAAAAATTGCCCTTCAGGTTTATCCTACCAGTATTTTCTTGTTATTCAATTCATCCATTTGATGCTGCTTTCAAGGAATATAAAACATCTCATTTGGGGAAGATACATTGCATTCAAAACAGACTTAATCTAGCATGAGATATGAATTTCCTTTTCCACTTTGCAACTCTTGACCTCATTTGCCCATATCACCAGAAAAAGAAGTCGATTTCCTACTATTTAGGGATGAAATTTTTTATAGATATTTTTATTGCAAGTCTATTTTCTTAACCTTCATTCATTCGTTGAGCAAGAAAACCCATGTTCACCAGTTTTTTGGAAGAATGCAGATCCCTCGAAGTTGAGTTGTTGTCTAGAACTAGAATTCTAAAGGGCTATTTAACCGTTGGTACCCAGCAAATGACCAACACCGGACTTTGGTACCCAATATTTTAAATATTAAGAGATGGTACCTGAATCTGACGTTGACCGTTAAAGGGTTTGGCTTGACTAACTAATCTTTAATTTTTAATTTTCTATTTTTTCTTTTACACAATTAGCCCAAAGTACTTCTAAATATGCCGAGAAACCCATCTTCTCGGATCTCAATCCATCCTTTTCTTAAATGTATCAACTGAACTACTTTGTAAAACTAATAAAAAAGAACAATAATTCAAAAGTTGAAATTAAAGCTAAGGTTTGTTTTCTATTGCAAACGGTTAGTGGAGGTATGATGAATGAATCGTTGAGCTTAACTATATTCTCTCTTCTTCTTCCTCTTAATCGCTCCACTATTTCCTATTCTTTACATCTCTTTCGTTTTCTCTCTTCCATGTGATTTTTAACGCCGATTGAGTTGATGTAGATCCAGAAAAAAAAATTATACAGTGAAGATTTTAGTTTATATTGGAGGTTAAATCAGTTGGGGTTTTCGTTTCTTGGTCTTAAATATGATTTCTAGATTAGGGGTTTTCATTTCTTAGTTTTGGAAATGATTCGGGATGAGGGTTTGGATTTCTAGACTGGGTTTTTTTATTGTCTGGATCTGGAATTTAATCTCCAAGAGAAAAATAGGCAAAAATCAATTTTAAATCAGATGTAGAGAAATTGTACCATTTGATTCGCTTAACATCTGATGTATGGGTATTGGTCTAAAAATGATTTTGATTTCCTGATTCGAATGATACTGCTGTTGTGTTACAGATCGGATTGGTCTGATTGCTCTCAGTAGTTACAAATCTACTTTTGTTTCTCAAGTTGATTTTGAATGACAGCTCCTGATAATGGTGAAGAAGACATCTACAGTGATTTTAGGGACAAAGATGTAAATTCCGATATTTTTTAAAATTAAAATTTGAAAATATAAAATAAAGACAAGTCAAACCGAGACTTTGACAGTCAACGGTTTGTCTAGGTACCATCCCTTGATATTTAGAATATTGGGTACCAAAGTCCGATATTGGTCATTTGTTGGGTACCAACGGTTAAATAGCCCAATTCTAAAAGAGATGCTAAATTCTTCAACAACCTTAATAAAATTGTTTGCAATGTGAAAGTCGGCCTTAGACATACTAACAGACAATAATCTACAAAAAAAAGATTGAGTTACCTGGGGTTTAGCCTTGCTCTCCTTATGGCTTGAATTGTCCCATCTTGCTTGACATTTGCTAAAGCTCTTGAAAAGACTTCCAAAGTGAGAATATAAAGATAAGATAATAGTTTAGGGTTAATTTTGTATTTTAATTAGGCCTTCTTTAATATTTTCATTAATATTAGATGGGCCTGTAAACCTTAATATGCCCTAAGAGCAAACGCAATCATGCCGCTATAAACCCAAACACCAAAAGCTATGTTTGGGTATACAGATGGGATTTGGTGCGAAAAACTACAGCCATCACACTAAACCTATTCATTATACGTTAATTTACTAGGGAGTGACCCGTGCCTTTCGGCACGGGCTATTTTACTTTTGTCCATGTCTTGAATATCGACACCACACTTGATTAATCCAACCAATACATTATACAAATCTTTGTCGTTGAAATCCAATGCTTAAACTTTATTGGTTATTTTTTTGTTCTTTTCTTTGACCATTGATGACAATTGAAAATTGAAGGCACTATAAGATGCAAACAACCAATCAACATTTGTTCAATGAGTTAGGCTATCACGCGAACGCGTGCGTGATAGCACGACTCTTTGTTCAATTAATTAGAATCACCTAGTGAGCAACCAAGAATCAAATACAAATTAAACTATCAATTTTTGTTTTTAACTCAATCTCTAATTTAGCGCTTGTTTGTGGAACTGATAGAGACGAGTATCTATTTACCGAAATTATCTCCAGAGTTGACTCATATTCAGGGCGGTCAATGGAAGCTAACTTGACTGATTTTATATAAGTGATATTGATATACTAAAGACTCATTCATTTTTCTTGTATACTTGTTCTTCTCTACACAAACAAAATGTATGCATGTGTTGGTATATCTTCTAACCAATTCTCCATTTGCAACACCGATAGACCCATATACAGGGCAGTCAGTACATATTTGCGTGCCAATGAAGCTGAAACTTGCGAGGAATGTAGATTGTAGAAATAAATTTCATGCGAGAACTTTTCTGTTAGAACAAATGTTTTGCATTAGAGCTCCATGTCCACAACCAAACCCTGTACTGAAAAATGGCGTGTGTACTGTTCAAAATTCCAAAATTAGCATTACTGCCACATTCTCAGGCACTAAAGTTACTTAAGTCTGCCATAACTCCCTCTCTCTCTCTCTTGCTCTCACCGTCCTGCAAAAAAGAAGAAAAATGGAGAGATGATTAAACAAAGAGAATACTTGATGCCTTGCTGAAATATGATTAAAAATGAGAAAAAGTGAATGATAAGTGGAAATGTCCAACAGTTAGCTCAATGCGTTTATGAACACTGATTTTTGTTTTTAATTTGATATACGGAAGTATAAGCGGGTATTGATATAAGGATCATAAGGATCATAAAGACCACTGTGTCCGGAATCAGTTGTAAATTGTGTCTGACAATAATTTCTCTTGGTCCGGCATTTATTAGAGTTTTCCTTCCTATTATTATTGCTGCTACCTGATTTGCAGTAAGAAGATTGATAATTAGAGTAGTGGTTACGGTAGAAAAGTCTTTGTAGACACACACATGCAAATATGATATTTTCTCTACAAAGCATCCACATAGAAAACGTTGATTATCAATGGGAAAAGGTACACAACCTTAATAAATAGCTGGAGTTGTATTTGTTGAACGCCAAATTTGTCTAGTGTGCGTTCTAATATCACTTAAGCTTATGTGAGGTGCAACCTGTACGATACTGGTAACATGTTCCGAAATCAAGACAGTCCATAATCTAGTTCCACCAAGTTAGTAATCTATCAAGAGGCTAAAGTTACACCAATAAAGTGTGGTTTGAAGAATGAATTTTGGTAAGTTCAGCTGGGATTATTCAAACTTAACTTTATAATCTCATCTGATGGCTTCTTTTAAGAAAATAACAGCTCAAGAGAGAATCTTGACTAACAAAAGTTTCGCAGAAATAATGAAAGCATGTGCAAATGGCTTAATCTAATCATTAAGAAATCAGTAGGATGAAACTAAGATCTTTGAAAAAACTTGCAGAGTCGTTTCTCACCTCACCACAATAAATTGTGTTCTTTCCATTGATAAGAATAATGGTGTTGCTGACAAATAAGAATCCTCTGAACCACTAACCTGTAGGATATGGAACCACATGCTAGTAAGGTTATCCCATATCCCCTCCAACTTGTACATATCACAATTATGGAAAACGTTCAAAATGCTAAATAATGGGTTTTTTGTCTAGTATAAGCGTAGCCCATTTCATTATATGGGGAAAATTATTCTTTCGAAGCCGGCTAAGAAAATAAAAGAAGCTGACAATGAAAGAAAATATTTAACTCGTAAAATGGATATTGTGGAAAATGACACATGGACCAATACAGTAATACAAAAAATTGCACTTCTCGTTCTCTCATAATGTTCAAGACATTCCAGAAGATAAAAAAAATATTCCAGAAGATGAAATTATTGAAGATAGATAAAATGTAAAATGATGCTAAAATAGTCCCGGAAAAAAACTACAGGCTTGTTCAATCCAAGAGGGACTACATCAAGAGTTGAGAAAAAAAAAAAAAACCATGAAAGTAAGGCTCCTAGCTTCTGCACCAAGCACACTTGCAGATACTGGAGCATCCAACATAACATGGGTATTCCTGTAACCTGTACAAAAGAAACCCTTTAGTAGCGTTCAACAACTAACATATGGTGAAAGGTCAAATAGAAATACAGTATCCAACAAAAGAAAATTGTTTCAGTTAATTACACACCTTTCTTCTCTTTAAGAGTTTGGGAAAAGGTCAATCTGAGTAACCTGTTGAAAAGATAGCGAATAGAAATACGGTATTTAACAAAAGAAAATTGTTTCAGTTATTCACACACCTTTATTTGTGTCTTTCAGACCTTCGTGAACTGTATTAGCTAGTTCGAACTCTTCATCACTTATTTTCTCCTCAGAGATAGTTTTCATCTGCACATTGTTTTCATCATCCATATTAATCTCTGGGGTAACTTTTCTTAGGGCTGGAGAAGCTCATTCTCAATTTCTGTAACTACACAAACAGAAAAAAAAAAAAAAAAAAAAGACGATGAAATCAAGTACACCTCAAAAAAAGTATGCAGAATAATGAAGGCCTATATATGCTGCAAGACCATCTTTTAGGTATTTCATCGTTATCATCATTGGTCCACTTAAGAAGGCTTTCCATGCAACATACAAAACAACCACAAAAACTTATAACTTACGAATAACGAAGATAACTTACGGATAGCAAAGAACGTCAACTTACAGAGCCCTTAACATCCAGATAACTGATTGTGTCTTCTTTCTCGTTCTAACAGATTTTGGGTTAGTATTGATACATCTAACTACATGTACTTATAAAGAACTAGATATTAGATGTAGAAACACTAACTCAATTCGGTTAGGAGTCGTAATTAATGCTGCATCGAAAGCTACCACTGCATGTATTTCCGTCATTTTGCATTCAAGATATTCGTTGGTTGCCCAACAATTCCACTGCTACATGGATATGTGAATTACTAAGCAATGAACAAAGATATTACAGTTAAGATTTGCAAATCAATTTCGGTATTAAACGGAAACTCATGAATATTTGGTACAGTAATTGTACATATATTAAACTATCAATCAATTACATGGATCAATCATGGTCCGACAACTCCCAACATCAAATGGCATTGCACAGAGGTTGGTGGATAGGTGGTGGCAGTGTTAGAAAACTATATCATTGCTGCCGTTAAAGAAAATCCAATTAGACGCCATTACTACCAAAATAACCAACAAAACGCAGTTGATATGCCAGTTACCTATATCATGTTTATCAGTATGAAACTCAAGTATTACGAATGAGAAGATTCGGAAGTCAAAAACTTGGACTTAACATTACCGAAAGAGAAGGATCAAAAAAAAAAAAAAAAACATAATAAAAAAAAGCTCAATAGCAGCTCCTCCAAAAGCAAACTATTTGAAGAATGAAAATAAGGTCAAATACAAATGAATAAGACAAAGAAGATCATCAGATTCTAATAAGGGAAAACATCTAGGATCTCCCAGTCTGGAAATCAAAGAAAAGTAGTCAATGGCCGTGTGTCACTTATCGTGCACAAATACTTTTTCAAGATTTCCAAGAACTATTTTCCCTGCTTACACATTAGAGAGAAAGTTCAAAGACAAAAGAGAATACAGAGATCATTTGAAGTTGGCCTGATGCTCATGCGCGTTACAATATGCTGATTCTCCTGACACACTGCACAATTAGCCGCGAGCATACCTGATGCGTTGAATTTATCTGATATGCGGCTTCATTGCTTACTCTACGCTGGTCAGCCATTGATCGTAAGGGATCTCATCGATGTAACGGTTCAGGAAACCCAACAGGATCGGAGACCTAGCTGTCGATGGTGCTTTCATACATCAATCAGTAATACGCCGACGACTTCTATGGAGGTAAAGAGCCATACAATTCTCATGTATAGAACATCTCGCAACTTCTACCATATACCTGAGACACAAAATTGCATGGTATGACCTAAATAACCTATGTGTTGATTTTTTATAAATTAATTATATGAATTCACTACCTTTTTGTTGCTCTCGATGCATCTTTTTTGTGCGAGATTAGCACTTCCAGTGATCCTCTAGAGAGATAAATTAGTGATACACACACAGTGGCATCACACGGGTAGACTGTTTTAAAAACTAAAAAGAATCAGCAAACCTAAGAAATCAAACAAACATAAAATAGGAAAACAGTATGATCACTAAATACGATAGATTGAATCATATGAGATAACTAAAGTTATGTGAATTCACTACCTTTTTGCTGCTCTTGTTGCACCTTTTTTGATGCACTTGAAGTTGCGCCGTTCTCTCTTGGACTTTTTAATTTTTCTACCCGACTTTACTCCGATACAATTCAATGACAACTTCACTTTTTTTCTGAAACAATGTAATGGAGAATATATAATTAGGCAATTGTGTATTACCCGGGTTTGTTCTTCCATGAACTGATACCAAGAATAGTTACCTAAACCTTAGACTTCACAAAAACAACCCCTGTAAAAGCACATAATCAAAACAGAACTAAAAGGAAAACAGAATAACAAATGAATGAAAAAAGAAGAAGAATAGCTACTTCAATAGTATACCGAACCGGTACCAAAAATACGAATGGATACTTTAGATAGTAACCCGTACATCAGCAGAATCCAAGCATATCGATAAGAAACTTCCAGCTGTCCAGCTAAATCTACCCAATGGAGAAGAAAACAAAACAGTTAGATGATTACATTCGTAAATTTATAAATTGAAGGATTGAAACTACCGTACTAATTCCAAAGAACAATCCATCAAAACTGTGAGTTTTGTGGTTTCAATTCCAACCCAAATACCAAAGAACAATCTTATGAAAACTGTCAGTTTTACAGTTTCATGCCAAACCCAGTTTCTTAATCTTCTATCTCCGTCTACATTTCATTCAATTCCAACTGTGTTACTATTATTGAATCAACTAATATTCGTTTTCCAAAGGTTTTTATTTGAAGATTCTTATATCAATTATACCAATGAAATTACCTATATGCAAACTATTAACAGTAAGTTCTAGACAAAAAAGCTTTCGTTGGATTTGAGTATGAACAAACTAACCTTAAATTATAATATTTCAAAAAAGCAACAACTAATCCTGTCCCAATACCAATGAGTAGAACAAAGAACCATTTGACAACAACATAGTATCCAAGATACAGTTTTCCACTCTGTGCCTGCTATAGAAAACCCAAAATTAGAACAAACCAACATTCACTAATCAGACATAAGCAAGATCGTAAGGGTTGTCACCGATGGAACAGGTCCAGGAAACTCAATGGGATTGGATACCTAGCATTCCATGGTGCTTACATACATTAATCAGTAACGTGCCAATGACATCCATGGAGGTGAAGAGGCAAACAATTCTCTTTTAGAGACTAAATGCCAACTCAGGCATACTGCTAGCTTTGCCACCCGCCTTTTGAAGAACCGGGATGTTGGTGAAAGTTTTCAAATATCCTACCACATCTGTTTCAAAAAGTGAGCTTAAGTTACGTTACATGTTTTGTGCAAGGCAATAGTATATACGTCCTATGAAATTAACCCTTACATGTGAGATATATGTTCTGAAGGTTCGTCTCAAGGTCTTCAAATTCGGTGAAATGGAATTTGTGAGGAATTATGGACACAACGTATGCGTCCAGAGCAGTCAGTGTGGTGTTACACCTGAAAACCCCTCTTTTTCCACCATGAGCGGGCCTGCATTTGGGTTTGGCGGTGGTTAAGTGAAGCCTCTCCATGGAGTAAAGGCCGCCTTCACGATTTTTTTTTATCAAATTTCCAAATCAAGTTTTTCGGAATGACATGATGCAACTCATCTCCCTGTTATCAGTTGAGAATGGGAATCTTTTAAAATTCCAAAGACCAATATAGGCGGTGATCATATGTTTTCATGAAACTGATTCCACAAAAAGAGAGTTAACAAAGTGGTGGCAGTGAGCAGGTATACCTCTTCATCTACAGTAACCATATCGACACTGGTAACCTCATTGGTGGACATAAAGTTAAGTTCTTCCCATTTCCTCGTAACTCGGACAGTGATAACAGACGACTTACCTTCCTCTAGGGAACGCAGGCTCTTGAGGGTGTATCGTGTAGCGGATGAGCTAACCTTGCTTGGGCTGCTGACTTGCCATTTTTCTGCTGATTTACTAATCTGCGGAAAACCGGAAAAATAAACCATCGTAAGAATAAAAATCCACAAAACAATATATACATAAACCAAGCAGATCTTGGGGGTAAAAAATCAAGAATTTTAAGAACTGCCCATATAATAAGAACAATGAACATGTCAGAAAAACACACCCATCGCCCGGCTACAAAATATGGATCACTTACCTAAAAAAAACATTTCAATACATCTCCATATGTAAGGCCAACTACCATAGGCGAACACTTTGGTATCAAAATTAAAAGCTAACAATGGCGACTTTTAAAGCCAACCATAGATTTTTCAAACGAGATACTGTTTTCTAAGAAATTGAGTCTATGGGACAATTTATCAAACAAATTGTGTACAATTCATCGCTCATGGAACTGATTGTAACATGATAAACTGAAGATGGAAACCAATTTGGAAAATTGATGAAAATAATACAATGACAATCACAAATAAAAACAATAACAAATATCAGGATCGACAAAAAAATAAAATAATTGGGGTTTAGTTTTTAAGAAGCAATCAAGGAATACAGTATAACCCCTTTGAGTAGAATAGAGTAAGATAATACTCACAATACGAGATGGTGGAATTTTGGCTCCATTGAGAATGAATCCCACTATTATACGGAGGAGGGCATTCAAAGTAGAATAGAGTAAGATACTAATAGCGCTGCATCTGTGATCGTATGATCTTAATCTTATCAACGGCCTTCGTTCCTCCATCCTGGAGATCCGTATGACAGCTTCCTATTGGCTTGAGTGTTAGTGCCAGCATGTCTATCATCGCCAGCCTGTCTCCACCGTTTATTCTGTTTCAGTTCTCTTAAATACATTTCGGTTTTCTGTTTTGTAAGTTAAGTCAGTAACAGTTTCATTTACTCTTTCGCTCTGTAATGGAAACTCATCTTTCACATTTCCTTTTACAATCAAAAGAATCATCATCACCATGAATGATTCTATCATGGTATCAGACTAAGCAATTTTCATTTGCTTAGGTTTCGATTCTCCTTTTCCGCTGCTCAATTCTTTCTTTCCTTTCGCAAATCTTGATATTGTATTTTGGAGCTAATCCTGTTTCATGGTCAAGTAAGAGACAAACAACTGTTGCTAGGTTATCTACAGAGGCAGAGTATAGAAGTCTAACTAACTCAACTGCTGAGGTCATTTGGTTGTGCAAGTTGTTACAAGAATTACATATTTTCCTACCTGATGCACCTACTCTCATGTGTGACAATGTAAGTGCCATCTCATATAGTGCTAATCCTGTTTTTCATTCAAGAATGAAACACTTAGCACTTGATTACAACTTTGTCAAAGAACTGATACAAGCCAAGAACTTGAAGATTTCTTATGTATCTACTATTCATCAAGTTGCTGATATATTCACAAAGGGGTTAGCAGGGCCAAGATTTGCTTATCTCAGGGACAAGTTGAAGGTTCTCCGGCAGCCCACATCAACTTGCGGGGGGCTAATAGCGCTGCATTTGTGATCGTATGATCTTAATCTTATCAACGACCTTCGTTCCTCCATCCTGGGGATCCGTATGACAGCTTCCTATTGGCTTGAGTGTAGTTGGTAAAATCTCCAAGGGTGAGATTTTACCAATACACCCATACTTAAAGACCATAAACATGTTATAACAGACATACTTAGATTAAACCGCTATTAACATACATCTCAACATTTGAACATGAGTATAAGACAGAACCAAGGATGGAAACCATAAACATAGCATAATAGATAAGCAAATCAAAGCCCTCAAGCATAGATTATTATTAATGGAACCCTTGCATCTCACCTTGCTAAGGATGAACACTCTACAAAATATCAAGATCTTCCCTAGAAGATTGAGCTAAGGAGAGTAAGAAGAGCTCTTTATCTCTCTATAGATCAACCCTAGAATTCACTTGTCCAACCCCTTTCTCAGTGGGAATACATGGCCTTTTATAGGCGCCAATTACATAGTGGGGTACAGCTAATACATACAATACATTTCTGACACTATTTGTCCATTTCCTAATGCCTTCGACACCGCCGTCCTTCTTCAACACTTCAGCGTCCTTCCTTTTCACCTTCAGCGCCCTTCACTCTAGGCTGGATAAGATCGATGACTCGAACCCCACTGAGTCAACAAGTCAGCTCTGACAATCCGACCGTTCAGCTCAACATTAAATGCTCAACCAATCCTAGCAGCTTTTGTCGGTGACGTGCCATTGTCGTCGTCTTGAGTTATGCCGCTCTGCCTTTCCTCTGCTCAGCTCCTTCTTCATATGAGTATTAACCGCTGGCGGTTACCGCTGACACCATTCCTTACTTCAATGGTAGTCCCTTTGTACAATAATCACTTCTTGAGTGCCCTAAATAGGCTAAGGCATTTTCTACACTCACATTGAGTGTTAGTGCCAGCCTGTCTATCATCGCCAGCCTGTCTCCACCGTTTATTCTGTTTCAGTTCTCTTAAATACATTTCGGTTTTCTGTTTTGTAAGTTAAGTCGGTAATAGAAACTCATCTTTCACATTTCCTTTACAATCAAAAGAATCATCATCACCATGAATGATTCTATCAGATACGAACCCAGACTGATTTATATCGGAAAATATAACCATAACTTGGAAGATGGTGGTCATGACCCGTTTCACTGGAGGTTTCATAGTCACAAAGACTATTGCCGAGAGATGGGTTTTCGTTTAGGGCAGGGTTTTCGATTCAGGCGACCAAAAGTAATGGAACCGGGTTTCTAGACTACAATTAGTTCTTTCAAAAGACCCAAAATGAAAGCCTAAACCTATTATCTTACAGTGCAGCTAGATTTCAAATGGAGGTATAAAAAATTTAGGTCTCATCTTTGGTTGTATGTGGCACAAAGTATGTACGGCTCACACATTACTAAAACTAATCTAATTTACAAATTTAGCTTAGTTTACATTATGTATGGTGGACTCGTACACTCGTACTGATTTTTAATCTTTTTGGTGCATAACATGCTTCAAGATACATTTGCATTTGCCTTCTTTACATCAAATAAGGAATGCTGAATGCTTTTTAATTATGGACATAAAATAAGCAAAAAGGGCTTTAGAACTCAAAACTATGATTTGAAGGATTAGTGGGAGTAAAAATAGGAATTAAATATGGAATTAAATGTGTAAGGATTAATTAGACAAATGTGAAATGAGGAAAACCCTTGGATTAAATTATCGATTTCTACACTGGGAGGGATCGGAAGATCCTGGCCACCACTAACAACAACTGGAATGTATCCTAGCCGTCCCGTGACTCAGAAAACACTCATGTTTTGTAAGTATAGAATACGGGTTAAATTAAGACGTGATTTTTTATCACGTATGTAGACTTAACGCGAAGTTTGATTGCGTTTTCAAAGACCTTTCTTGTGCTCACGTGATTTTGATTCACGTTTCTTTTGCACACGTGATTTTCATTCACGTTTCTTCTGCATACCTGATTTTATTTCACGTTTCGTGGTTGCGTCATTTTGATCACGTTTTGTAACTAACGTGATGTATAATCACGTCCCACCATCTCCATACCAAACCCATTCACTACACTATATTTGGTGCAAAAAAGCTCTAAATTTGGGTATCCTCTGATAGTGCAACCATGACTGCCGATGGGCTATCCCATATTTGGTGTTATAGCGCCATGGTTGCGTTTGCTCTAAGGTAGACCATGATAAGTGCATAATGTAGCTTATTGAGGGGAAATAAGGTTCATGCTTCTTTTTGAATCCTAATTTGGGGCCTCTCAAAAAATTTAGTAGCCTCCTTGATGTGGGAAAAATATACATTTGGCAGTAAAACCAACAACCCCTATCAACCAACTTTTCATAACGACAAAGCTGCCCTCATGTTTTTATTTTAATTCAAATTTAATAATTTCAACGGTTTTTTTATTTTAAATTGTTATTTTAATTACAAGACACTATGTTCCGCTAGATCTTTAAAAAAAACTAGCCGAACTTAAGGATAAGAAAAATAAAACCTACCCGAACCTCCATACGTTTTAGTCTTCGTATATGAACCACCCATTGGATTCGGCTGGAACTTAAAAAAAATAAAAACTAGCAATGCTTTAATTTCTTGTAAAAAATAATTTCGTTTCTCTTTTTATTATCATTCATGATAAAAAAAATATTTTTCTTTTTAATCGGGGATAATTTAGTAACTCATTCGTCCTTAGTGTTAGTCATATGGTGACCCATAAAACTTAGACTTAGGACACCCTATATGACCCATACGAGATATGGTAATCAAAAGGGAAACTAGGAATTACTTTTAAAAAAAAAAAAAAAAATCTCATCTCTAGTAATATAAGGTTTTTCCTAAATTTTACGAGTAATTTAATTGCAAGCTATATGGATGATGTCTTCGTATTTCTACGAGATTATATTCATTATAGTGTTGGATATCTTCGATTTACATTGTCTATTAATGTAGATTCTTAGTATATAATACTATGTGACTCATAGTGTGTACGTGTACTAAAGTAATCGAGATTGTGACTTACATTTGTTGTGCAGACTCGACGTAGAGTTTTCTGAGTTCGAAAGCTATGTCTAGTTCGGCTCAGTTATTCTAGAGTTCGAAATCATACTTTGATTTTGGATATATGAAATCTAGATTTTCCATATGAGTTGTTAGATTTCGAAACCATGTTCTTAGTTTTCTTACTTATGGATTTTAAAGTTCGAAACCATAATATTGGTTTTAGTAAAATATACTTTAGTTCCGAAACCGCGACTTGGTTTAGCCATAAGCAAATAAGAGTTTGAAACCTTGTGTCGGTTTTGACCATAAGAAAACAAGAGTTCGAACCATGGTGTTATAATAGTAACTTATAGATATCGAAACAAAGGGTTTTGACCATGTGGGATCTAAAAGTTTGGACCATTGGTTTTGTTTTTGCCTGAAAAAACACTGTACCGTCTCTGGGTACTTTCGTAGTGCTCGAGATCAAAATCGAACAAGACTAGCCTAAACCAAGTCAATGGCCGTTCAAGTCTTGCTTCGGTCACAGAGAGGATAGAGGTTGATCTAGGGAGGGAAACAGTGAAAGAAACTTGAGATCAGGTTGATAATGTGTGTTTCTGGGTGTGACAATTCAAGATTTCCGTCGTAAATGGTGACTAGAAATCTTCAAGGTTAGAAGTGTGTTGAATACTCAGAATCTGGTTTTGCTCGTGCTCTGAGGCTCTGGTGTTCTGGTTATTATGTGGTGTTCTGAATGTTATGCCTTGGAAGATAGAGGAAGCCTCTATTTATAGTGTTGAACTCACCCTGATCTCTCGACAAATACGGTGGAAGCCGTGGAAGAGTGGAGGAGTGGAGGACATGAGTTGTGCTCTGTAACTGCTAGAGTCGTGTAGAACGTGTCCACTCAGCACCACCTTCTCGTAACTGTCCATCATCTCTATCAGTTTCTTTCTAACTGTCGTAGACCGCCAGACCAATACCCCTAAAGTTATCCCCCCGTGTGATGTTTTAGATATCTCGTGTAGTATGCATACATTGCATGGTTGTGTTGAGTTAAACAGCGTTGCATGGCTATAGCTCTACGACCAACATGGATGTGGCGCCATGGGTGCGTGCCATGGCCTTGTGGCCACGGCCTTGGCCATAGGCCAAGGTTAATCTTTTGTGGCGCCATAATCATGGCGTTATGTCTTTGTGGTCACATGGCCAAGGCCAATATTTTATGGCGCCAATCTTTTGTGGGGCCATGAGTATGGCGCCATGGTCTTGAGGCCATGGCCAAGTATTTGTGGTGCATTTAGGCCACGCCACTTCGATTACGACATGTTTGTGCACTTGGGCTATGACGTATTTTAGGTCATGGCATGCTTATCCATGGTATATTAGTCCATTCTGTGTTTAGATTGTGGCCTGCCCAATTGTGTTTAGGATGTTGTATACTTCTTAGAGGGCTCTGGACAGGCCTAGAGCCGCGACGTTTCTGAGGTTTTCATTGAGACTCATATGTTGAATCGTATTTTAAGAGGAAATCCATGAGGATGCGTCTCTGTTAACTCTCCACCATGTACCAGTGAGCAATTTAGTTCTGATGTCGAGGAATTCGAGGCGATGTCGACGTGAAGTAAATTGGTGGTTTTATGAGTTGGTGGGGTTATTTAACATTGCACTATGATATTATTCTCTCCAACGAGAGAGAACTCATAGAGCGCATATTCAGCTTGCAGAACAAGTTGTATTCTGAGCTATAGAGATGTGCCTGAGTAGGCAATTTCCTCTTGGCAAGGCATTATTAGAGAGTCGTTATACATTTTTGTCCCTCTTCCATTTTTCACTATCTACATTAAGTCCTGTGGTTAGTGTGGAACAGTAATGTTTCATACTAAGCATTGGATGATGAGAGCAATTCCAATGGCCCCTCTTCTTTTTATACTAGCAGGGCTCTATAAGGATTAAACCTTAGAAAATAAGATTGTATGTGAAACATGAATGTGTTAAAAGTTTTTTTTTTTTTTTTTTTTTGT
>JAJJMA010144642.1:27684-41889 GCA_023529015.1 Papaver nudicaule
AGGGCCGTGCCATGGCGTCATGAGATTGTGGCCATGGCGCCATGGCCCTTTAGGGTTTGGATGGGATTGTTTTGGCCGTGGCGCCATGGCTACGACGCCATGGTGGCCACAGCCATCCCGCACCATTTATTGTTATTTTATTTATTTTTTACGCCAGCCCTTGGGCTGGCGAGATTTTAAGAAGGCCTTGTGCTTTCCTTCCTTTTAGGAGTCCTACTGGTATTAGGATTCTTAATAGTTATGTATATATATATATATATATACATGCCTAGGTTAAAGTTTCAACAGAGAAGAGAAAAGAGAAAAGATTTTACCAGAGCAGTATTTTTTTTTTTATTCATCCTCTTTAATTGTTATTTCGCTAATCCTTGTTCATCATGCCGTCAAGTGGAGCAACAAGGTAACCTAGGTTTTTTTTTTCGTTTAACGCCCCTATATATATACATATATAAAATCGATGACAATGTTGATGGCGCCATGGTAAAACTAGCGGCGCCATGGGTATGGCGCCACACCTTTTTAGTCACGGCCTTGGCCTCAAGGTCAAGGCATGTTTACGTGTATGCGCATATGCGTATGTGCATATGCATTACTACTCATATTACCCCACTTGTGAGTCGAGCTGATCCAGAGGCTTGTTTTGCTCCAAAGTATAACAGTAAGACCAGGTCTCCTTCGTCGGTCGTTGTTCCGAGTGAAATCATCAGGTTTTCTTTACAACGAGGCACATATAAGGCGTCGTTGATTGACTTCGGGATTCCTAGAGTTCCTCTAGCTAAGTGGATTCCTTGGTTGAACTTTATGTTGAACGATAAGAAGGCATATGGGATCCTAGAAGAAGTTGGAATCGTACACGCAGTGAGAGCATCGGGGAAATTGAAGATGCATGTGGATGTTGACGGGATCGTTGCCTTTGCTTCTCATTGGTGTGAGTCTACAAACACTTATGTTATGGGCTTCGGAGAGTTCACCATCTCTTTGGAAGCGGTATCATCTCTGTATCACCTTCCAATACCAGGGAAGCTTCCAAATTATCATCCAGGACGTCCTCGTGATGCCATAGTCGATGAATTGAACACAAAGATCAAAGATCTTCATTTATCTAATGCCTCTGCTGATGAGAATTATATAAGGTGGATCATTACTTGTACTCGTCTGGGGGTAGGAGTGATGCTCTCAGCAACACCAATCGCATAGCAGGATACCTTACACTCTGGCTGTCGAGGGATATATTTGAGGATGATCCTGTTGGGACATTGAAGCCTACTGTCGTTCCGTATGCTGTGCTGCTAGCCCAGGGTGTGTGCTTGCCGATTGGTAGCCTGTTACGTTAGAGCATTGCTCGGTTGAAACCACTGATGTTGCTATCTCAAGTCAGTTGTCAAGTTTAGATGACAAAAACACAATCCTTGATAAGCTTACTCTACAACTCGGACTAGGATAGGTTTAGGTAATCGAGACGAAGACCATTGAAGACGAAGACCGGAGCTTACTACTTGAAAAATCATAACGTCCTCGCTAAAGGTTAGGAAGGTTTTTCCTTTCCATATTTCATACTTACCATTCTATCATATCAATAGTCTATGATGTTGTTTATAAGATCCGAAGGTATTATAAGATTATTCTCCTTTGCATTTGTCACAACCGTGATAATATGTATAGGTAGAGTAAGTTGAATTGTCTTATGAAATGACCTCAACGGTGAACGCGTACATATGTTGCATAAGGTATTTCCAGAGAACGAGTGAATCTGTATGAACGCGTACATACGAGTTCAAGGTTTCTCCTGAACTCCAATAGACAGCTCTGTGAACGCGTACACATAAGCCATGGAAAACTCTCAACTTTCGTATCATTGAGTTTTCGGTTCTGGAATGATTAGTTCACGAACTTGTCATTACTTTGCCCATGGAATTCAAGCACGCGATGTTCAAACATGTTTTGGACCAGAAGTCGCAAACCTTCAATAAAGGTTGAGTCCTCTTTAGCTATTGGCCTAGTCCAAAGTTATAAGAAGATTGAGAATGGGTATTCAATCTATGGACTTTCCTAGTTCCAGAACTTGATTGAGCCCTACTCAAGGTTGCTTAACTTTTAAGCAAAGCCTCCCTTGGTGATCACTATAAATAGATGACCTTCTGCAAGATACAATTCCAATCCTCTACACAGCTGTGTATCCTTGCATAAAGGTTGGTCGTCATCTCGAAGTCCTTTTGGATTACGACTATTGAAAAGACTTCACTTGAGGATGGTGAAGCACAGGTCGGAAGTCAGATTCCTGATCCTGTATCTTGGGTCGATTGAATTCTTTCAATCTTATCACGACCAAGATTTGATAGAAACTTCGTAAGGTAGATCTTGAATTGTAAACCCTAGAAGTTCCTTAACGCAAATTCACGAACTAGGTTTAATACTAAGTTCGTCAAGCGTTAGGAGGTAAAACTGTTTAGGCTAGATCAATAAGCCCTATTTAGTAAATCAGATTTCCATTAACCTTGACTTTAAGTCTTAAAGGAAATCACAATCGTATTCTTGTTTAATTACTTGGATACTTTTAGGTGTCATGTTAGAGGCAGGGTAGCGCTAGCCTTCACGAAGGGAAGTGGAGCATCTCCTAGGCATGTAAAGGACGTCAGCTAGGGGAATCAAGTACGTAGGTTTCTGCGGGAGCCAAGTGACGTAGGAGCACATTGATAGCTGAATTGCTTGTAGGGTTAATTCAGTCTCGATACATTCCAGTCCGAAGTCTGAGAGTAGGCTAGCGTCTGTATTCGGTTAATACTGAGGGTGTTCACATCTGGACGAGGTCCCGGGGTTTTTCTACTAGGTTTGCAGTTTCCTCGTTAACAAAATTCTGGTGTCTTGCATTACTTTTCCCTTCCGCATTATATTGTCTCTGATCTATATAATTGAAGTAATTGCAAGTTTGTTGATTCATAACCTTTGAGTGAATCCATCTCTCTTGAGATCTACGAGAACTACGTTCTTGTTGTGGTTTGGTTCTCTGAACTATACTCAGGTTGTTGTTTGAATATTGATTTGTGAGATCGTTCAAACAACCATAATCAACTAGGTTCACGAATTCAAAAGTTGGTGGTATATCTCGGTATCCCCTCCTTTTCAGTTGGTATCAGAGCCGTCAAACATCTTGTAAGACGTAATTGTCTGTGCGCTTTCGTGAACTATGAACACACATTATTCTGCTAATGTGAACATTCCACCAGTCTTTGATGGCACGAACTATCTATGGTGGAAATCCGCCATGCGTTTTTTTCTTCAATCACGATACTTTCAGTGTTGGGTCTTTGTGAAAGATGGGTATACCATATCTACTATTAAAGTCAGTGATGTTGTAACGGATAAAACTCCCTCACAATATTCCGATAAAGAAAGCAAAGAAGCTAAGATAGATTCAGATGCGCTTAATGCGATCATTCATGGTGTAACCCCAGAACTTCAACATCATGTATCTACTTGTAGTACATCAATCAAAGCTTGGGAAACTTTACTTTACATATTTGAAGGCAACACTTCAGAGAAAGAAGCTCGACTTCAAATTCTCTCATCAGAATGGGAAAACCTCCGCATGAATGATGAAGAAACCTTTGAAGAATATAATCACAAACTCTCCGCAATTATCAATGCCTCGCAATCGCTTGGAAAAACAATTGAGGAAAGAATAATTGTGAGAAAAATCTTTAGGTCTCTACCTTCAAAATATGATTCAAAGAAGCATGCCATCCAGGAGTCGTATGGTTTTGATATAATAAGGGGAGATCTAATCGCTAAGCTAAAAATCTTTGACAAAGATTTAAAGCCAAACAACATAGAGTTCAAAGTTTTAGAAGATTCTAATGACTCTGAAGATCAAATTATATCAGAACTTGATGAACCTCAAATTATGTCGTATATTACACGACAATTTAGAGATCTCCTGAAAAAATGGAATAAACGTTTTACTAAAGATGTCCCCTCATCAAAAATCCACAGAAAATTGTTTCGAATGAAAAATTGGAAATTGTGGATGATGACATGCCTGAATGTTTTAAATGTAGGGGTTTTGGTCATCTTGCACCTGATTGTCCAAACAAAAGAAGATACTCTGGAGGAAAAGCACTTGTTGCAGCTACCTTGGATGAAACTTAAGATTTCTACGAATCCGAAGAAGATATAAATGACTATGCACTCTCTGCAATGACTATTGATTCTATCCCTGACAGCACTGTCTTGAACGTGAAATCTTCTGTTGATATTACGAGAAACCTTGGTTCTAAAAAACCAGAATCACTCGAAAATTGTACTTATTGCGGCATGAAAGGACACATTTACTCTCATTGCTATCGCTATAAAAAAACGGTAAGATATGTCAACAAGATCCAAAGAAGAGCGACCAGGCTGACAAACTCACTGCAGATGATTCATGAATCATATCACAAGAAGGAAATGAAAGGTACGTCTTCGAACTCTTCTTCAAACAAAAGATTCTTAAAGAGAGATGAATCTTATCATGTTAAGAGAAAAAGGATTAAAACTAAGAAATCTAAATCTAAGGAGAAAAACATGGTTCAAGAGAATGAGCAAAAATTTGCTCATCCTTTCACAAACTAATGTGAAAGGAAAATGTGCAACTATTGTTCTAAGTGTTCCGAGAACAAAGTCTTATGCACATAAAAACGAACACCATGGAAACCTCTTTCTTTATGCATGTGCTTATTGATTTATGGAGGCCCTTGTATCTTGTAAAGTTCGTTAAAACCATATTAATTTAAAGGATTTGACAATAATTCTCATCTTTATTATTTGTTGAGCTTTGCTCCAAAGAGATGAATCCACGCTCAATTGGTTATGTGACCAATTGTCTTGATGGTTAGTGACCAGAAAACCCCAAAGCGGTTGTCACAGTTGTCATCCTGAGCCAACACATCAAAATAAAAAGAGTCCAAAATGTAATGACTCGATGTGGGTATCAATATTCTCTGAGCAAACTCCAACTATTCCCCCTGCCTCTGGCTCCTAAGGCAAGAGTCGAGAACAGGACCTGAAAAAGCAGGGGTACAGAAATACAACCAACTTTTCGTTTGGGCTCGTGAGACCTATGGTCAGATCTGGACGATCTCAAAAATCAATATCCAGATCCCTTAACCTGAGTTTGGATCACAAGGATCAGTCCAACGCAAGACAGGGTCTTGGTATATCCAATGGATGGATTGAGGACAACGATCAGGTTTATTAATAACGTACTTCTTGTGTTTACTTTAATTATATAATCAGAGAATATAATGCGGAAAGTAAAGCACACAAGACACCAGAGATTTTTTTTAACGAGAAAACTACAACCTGTAGAAAAACCTCGGGACCTCGTCCAGATTGAACACCGCACAGTACAAACTGCCTACAAACACTAGCCTACTATAAGACTTCGGTCTGGGATGTAGCAGAGACCAATTCCAACCCTCCAAGCGAACTGGCTACTGTCGCACTCCTTACGTCTCTAGATCCCCCACAGATTGTCACGCACTTGATTCCCCTAGCTGACGTCCTTTACAGGCCTAGGAGTTACTTTAACCGCTGTTAAAGGCTTGTGTCGACAATTCCGGCTTTGCAACCTCAATTATCGACTCTATGTTTGAACTGTCCTCTATCAGTTTGACATACACAAAGTGACTTCCTTCGGATTGTTCCAGGTCATACGGAAATCTACTTACAAGCGGGGCTGACAAGTAACCGAGTAAACTATGCCCAACTTGTCTCTACCTCAGTTGTAAAAGAAGAATCACTTAAGAAACTTATACAACTGGAGCTAACTAGGTCTTACAACACCGAGTGCAGCCGTGCGTTGCTTCCTTTCGAAACCCTGTATGTAACGTATCAGTTCTTGAATGGCCTTATATCAGAAGAGATGGACCGTAGAATAAACAAGAACGTGATCAGGTTACCAAGGTTACAGGTTACTCTGATTTCAACCACTAAGGTCTCAATCTCCTACCTGTGCTTCCCAACTCTCAAGAGAAGTCTTTATAGTCGTAGGTAAAATCCCAAGAGGAACTGCTACCTAATAGAGGATGACTATACCACAACAAGCATTTACCGAAGTGAAAAGAGTTTTACGATCACTTCCACAAAGGACCTTCACGTATGCTTGATGCTTGCAGTATTCGTCCTTAGACACCTCTATTTATAGTACTCAATAAGATAGGTTGCTTTCGAATAAAGCAACTAGTTACTTGTTTCACAAGTTTTGGAAACCCTAACTTGCAAACAAAGTAAACAGAGATTTATCTCATTTGGAAATCATTTATCATTTATCTGCCAAGTGTTTTGTTAGCTCAAAAACACTTCAAGATAGAGATCCAACAGACCAGAGATAATCTTTATCTTATTGACACATTGAGAACCGTTAGATGGACCACAAAAGATATTTCATGATAACCAAGTCCAACTAAGAGATAAAGGAGTTCAGAGTTTAACCCGAGTGAAAATCCTGAGAATATTCACTTGGGACGGTTCGTGAACCGTCCATCTTAATCACAGCCAAAAGTATCGATTTTGAGGTTCACGTAGGTACGCGTACAAAATGACACTTTGGAACTCAGGAGAAATCCCAAGTTTCTGTTCACGTACGGTTCGGGAACCGTCCGCCATTCAATTAGGGTTTAACTGGATCCGCTGGAAGTTCTGGGCTTAACTAGTACTTAGACGTGTTAGACGTCCTCAGCTATAATCCACTGGACTCTTGCTCAAGAGTACTCCTTTAGATTCCATATCCAACAAGTGATTTGCAAGCAAACCATTGCAATGGACAAATAGTATCGAATCTATCTCATGTATTCTTGTAAACTTAGTATTTGCGGGAACAAATACCAACATAACACATGGTCATGTAGATAAGAACACGATCTCAATCGCTATTAATATCACTACTAAAGTAGCCGACTATTTCGAAAGATAGAGAAAGTAAAATAGAAGAATTTCCATAAAAGTCATAACTCCTACTAACCTTTTGTCGATGAAGAATAATTGATGTCTTCTTTGTCTTCACAGTCTTCGTCTTCAAGGTCTCTACTACTTAGTCTATATCCCAATTCCGAAATCTAAACTCTAGTAGGCTAAATCAAGAATTGTGTTTTGACACCTAAAACTGACAACCAGTTTGACATACCAACGCTAGTGGGTTTGACCGGACAATGCCCTAACAATCTCCCCCTTTGTCAATTTTAGTGACAAAACCAATTTACATATGGATTCAAAATATATACAATTAAGTACTAACCAGATGTATCTTGATTTCTTGAATTCTTCAACTTCTCCCTTGAGTCTTGATGTGTTCATTGAACTCTTGTTGATGAATCCGTAGACAGCAGCTACAACATATCCAGCTCAAACAACCACAAAGGTACGCTCATGCTTACATGGGTTAATATGCTAATCCCACATGTTGTTTGTGCTAAGAGTAAATCTGAGCAAACTTTAAAGTCTGTGTATCAAAACTTTTAAAGTGATTCTACTCATTCCTGATATGAAGCTTCTTCTCAGCTTTAATTACTCCCCATTACTTGATACTTTGAAAAAGCACAACAAGTAAGCACATGATGTTCTCCCCCTATGGTTATGCACCACAAGAACAAGAACCATATGTATTCTCCCCCTATTTTTCACAAAAATATGAAAAAGTAGTTCGAGACTAGGGTTTCATAAACCTATGAGATAGGTTAAGTTAAGTACTCACATACCAAGTTTAAGATGGTATAACTAGGAAATCCGAACGAAGATTCCTGAGTTCTCATCTTTTGGAGAAATATAGATACACTTTTCTCCTAATATTTCACAACCACGCTCCCCAAAAAGATTTGTTATTAAGCGCAAGTTCAAGTTAAGAACTCTCGCCCATGTGGTGTTATTCCATAAACAACAACTTACAAGTCTAACATGGACATAAACAATTTAATGTTATCCAGTTTTGCTTTGTTTATAATCTCTTTCCCTTAGCCAATTTTTTGGAAAAGAGTATATGATTCCGAGTTTGTGTAAACCCTAAAAATCATACAATCAAAAGTTTCTTGATCATGAGAAAAAGCATAACTTTTGTAATATAGACATAACTTTGCATCACTACCGAGGCAATGGAAAAAGCTATGTGTTGCAATAAGATTGAGGTAGACAAATCAAGTATTGCAAACATCATTAATAATCATCTAAAAAGAACTTTTATTAATGAAATAAAGTAGTACATGCTCGAAAAACTCTAAAAAGCATGAAAAGGCAAACTACTTATAGATATAGTTTGTATTCCTTAGGCAAAAGTAAGAACAAGTTCTCACAAGGAATCAACTAATCTAATCTACTAAGAAACGAAAACAAACAAAGATTTAACTTTGTTCACTGCCAGTGGTGTTTTCTAACTCTTCTGAATTTCTCCAAACTGCCATGGTCAGATCCATCCTATATTTGAGATCAGGATGTTTTGAAGCAAGTAGATCAAGTTGTTTCTGTAGACAAATAACATTATCTTCAAGACGTTTTTGTCTCTTGATAACAGTGTGAAGTAGGCTCACGACTTCATTGTTGTTATTGCTCTGAGTTTCTTCTGCAGAATGACTTGATTCTTCATCACCCTGGCTATCACTATTTTTGCGTTTGTTAACATTAGTCAACATTTTGCAAATGGAGCTGTCAATGAGTGGTTGAGGCTCACCAAGCAATTTTCCCGAGGGTTTTAACATTGTTTTGATCACAGATCCTTCCAATGAGACATGGAAACCCAAGGTTTTTGCCATTACGAGTCATTACACTCATATGATATATAATCATATCACCCAAGTTTATTTCTCGTCCGCTCCTTAAATAATAAACCAATTCTGCAAAGTCGTGATTCCACACAGAGTTGACCATCATGGAAGGACATAGGTTAGCCACACCTTGCTTCCCAAAAGCTTTCAACTCTATAGATAGATCTTCCGTTGGAAATTTCCAGCCCCAAGGAACTTCTCGACCTATCAGTGTCATGGAAATTTTTTCATTGGTTGGCCTTGAATCCACAGGTCTAGGTAGTGCAATACCTTGTTTGGACAGACCTGTGAGAGATGCTATAAGATCGCAGTTTACATCTATCACTGTTTTCCCAACCATTGTTTTAAAGCTTAAGTTATCATCATCGGTTCCATGAATGTTGGCATAGAACTCTCTGACGGTTCCTTCATAAGCTTTTCCATGACCATCAAATATGTTGCCCAAGTTAAAGGACTTTACATATTTTACCACACCTTCAAACCTTGTACTATCAATAAGTTTTCTTTCTACAATGAGAGGTTTATCTTTGATGGTAAGATAACGATCATAGCACTCTTTGTCATAGAAAGTGATTCCCAAAGTTGAATCACAGTGATAGTTGTTTTTCTTTGATGTGGAGCTCTCTTTTGGTGGATTCAGGGGATTCACCATTGGCTTTCCTATACTTCTCGTCATAATTCCACAAAAGCTTGATTCAAGAACAGTATTCAACCCTTACAGACGTCCTTGAAGTGAATCTTAAACAAATCTGAAAGACTTGTTGCGATTCAGAAGAATTTCTGATACAAAAAAACCTAGGGCAGCGGTTCCCGAACCGTACGGAGGCAGGATAAACTGTCTCTGTATGGTGCGGTATCTCGGATATATATAGGGGACTGCAAGCCCTGATCACGAGATTCTAGTTGTATCAGAATTTGGATTTACTTGAAAATCCAAGTTTTACCTTAATACAAATTCCTTTTTGCATGGAACTCCTAAGAGTTTGTACAAAACTGAAATTGTATATGTTTCCATTTTAGGAAAGTAAGGTATTTCCCTTTTTGAGATAATATTGACAGGTTATTTTCTCAAGGGTACTAATTATCCTTTATTTTGATTTTGAGAGCCACAAAAATCAAAATACTTTTAACTTGTTGGAGCAATGGCTCAACATACAAGTATTTTACCAATAAAATCAAAAAGACTTAACTAAATCTACAAGAATCTACTCCTACTTCCCTATACATTTTTCTCACCACACAAGTATATACATGGTGAGAAAATCATGTCATGGATTTTAGGGAGAGTAGACGTGAGCATATGGATACTCACAGATCTCAGGATGACAGTTGCCATAGTGAGATAGATTCTTGTTTCCTTTGGAACATAGTTTTTTGCCTTTCTTTTCCTATGTTTGAACAAAGGGGTACTCATGAGATTAGGAGCATGCTTGGAAAGTTTTAAATTCCTTGACACAGAAAGTCGGCATTCTTTATCAATGTGTCCAGGGTTTCCGTATTTAAAACATATTGTATTAGCATGCTTACTTCTTTGTTCCTGAATGTTTTCGATGTATTCTACAACGCTGACATTAAGATCTTGGAGGAGTCGTCAAAGTAAGTTAACACGGAATCTTTCAGGATTAAGAAGTTCCATGAGTTCTAATTTCTCGAGTGCATGTAGTCGCATGATTTCATTGCGATGATCCTCAAGCATATTTACAAGCTTATCAGAACCCAACACATTCTGAATAAAGCGTTGTATTCTCTGGTATACTAGATTGGCGGTAGAGATAAACCAATTTTTTATGTACGCCATAACTCACAAGCCTCGATAAACACAAACAGTTACGTCTTTTATGTGTTCACCGGCTCTGATACCAATTGACAAAGAAAGGGTACCGAAATACAACCAACTTTTCGTTTGGGCTCGTGAGACTTATGGTCAGATCTGGACGATCTCAAAAATCAATATCCAGATCCGTTAACCTGAGTTTGGATCACAAGGATCAGTCCAACGCAAGACAGGGTCTTGGTAAATCCAATGGATGGATTGAGGACAACGATCAGGTTTATTAATAACGTACTTCTTGTGTTTGCTTTAATTATATAATCAGAGAATGTAATACGGAAAGTAAAGCACACAAGACACCAGAGATTTTTTTTAATGAGGAAACTACAACCTGTAGAAAAACCTCGGGACCTCGTCCAGATTGAACACCGCACAGTACAAACTGCCTACAAACACTAGCCTACTATAATACTTCGGTCTGGGATGTAGCAAAGACCAATTCCACCCCTCCAGGCGAACTGGCTACTGTCGCACTCCTTACGTCTCTATATCCCCCACAGATCGTCACGCACTTGATTCCCCTAACTGACGTCCTTTACAGGCCTAGGAGTTGCTTTAACCGCTGTTAAATGCTTGTGTCAACAATTCCGTCTTTGCAACCTCAATTATCGATTGTATGTTTGAACTGTCCTCTATCAGTTTGACATACACAAAATGACTTCCTTCGGATTACTCCAGGTCATACGGAAATCTACTTACAAGCGGGGGCTGACAAGTAAACCGAGTAAACTATGCCCAACTTGTCTCTACCTCAGTTGTAAAAGAAGAATCAATTAATAAACTTATACAACTGGAGCTAACTAGGTCTTACAACACCGAGTGCAGCCGTGCGTTGCTTCCTTTCGAAACCCTGTGTGTAACGTATCAGTTCTTGAATGGCCTTATTGCATAAGAGAAGGACCGTAGAATAGACAAGAACGTGATCAGGTTACCAAGGTTACAGGTTACTCCGATTTCAACCACTAAGGTTTCAATCTCGTACCTGTGCTTCCCAACTCTCAAGATAAGTCTTTATAGTCGTAGGTAAAATCCCAAGAGGAACTGCTACCTAATAGAGGATGACTATACTACAACAAGCATTCACCGAAGTGAAAAGAGTTTTACGATCACTTCCACAAAGGACCTTCACGTATGCTTGATGCTTGCAGTATTCGTCCTTAGACACTTCTATTTATAACACTCAATAAGATAGGTTGCTTTCGAATAAAGCAACTAGTTACTTGTTTCACAAGTTTTGGAAACCCTAACTTGCAAACAAAGTAAACAGAGATTTATCTCAATTGGAAATTATTTATCATTTATCTGCCAAGTGTTTTGCTAGCTCAAAAACACTTCAAGATAGAGATCCAACAGACCAGAGATAATCTTTATCTTATTGACACATTGAGAACCGTTAGATGGACCACAGAAGATATTTCGTGATAACCAAGTCCAACTAAGAGATAAAGGAGTTCAGAGTTTAACCCGAGTGAAAATCCAGAGAATATTCACTTGGGACGGTTCGTGAACCGTCCATCTGAATCACAGCCAAAAGTATCGATTTTGAGGTTCACGTAGGTACGCGTACAAAATGACACTTTGGAACTCAGGAGAAATCCCAAGTTTCTGTTCACGTACGGTTCGGGAACCGTCCGCCATTCAGATTAGGGTTTAACTGGATCCGCTGGAAGTTCTGGGCTTAACCAGTACTTAGACGTGTTAGACGTCCTCAACTATAATCCGCTTTACTCTTGCTCAAGAGTACTCCTTTAGATTCCATATCCAACAAGTGATTTGCAAACAAATCATTGCATAAAACAAATGGTATCGAATCTAACTCATGCATTCTTGTAAACTTAGTATTTGCGGGAACAAATACCAACATAACACATGGTCATGTAGACAAGAACACGATCTGAATCGCTATTAATATCACTACTAAAGTAGCCGACTATTTCGAAAGATAAAGAAAGTAGAATATAAGAATTTCCATAAAAGTCATAACTCCTACTAACCTTTTGTCGATGAAGAATAATTGATGTCTTATTTGTCTTCACAGTCTTCGTCTTCAAGGTCTCTACTACTTAGTCTATATCCCAATTCCGAAATCTAAACTCTAGTAGGCTAAATCAAGAATTGTGTTTTGACACCTAAAACTGACAACCAGCTTGACATACCAACGCTAGTGGGTTTGACAGGACAATGCCCTAACAGGTGGTGATGTGAGTCTAGAGCCTTCCTATCCCAATGCTGGAGTCTCCTTTCCTCCATGCACTCATCGAGTTTGACCCGGCTATGTTTTGGTGGGTAACTTCCCGGTGTCAAACGAGTACCAAACATTATATGACCATATTTGGAAGAAATTCAGCCATATTGCTCATGATATGGAGAACCAGATACTTTCTGAGTCGGTAGTTGGTGCTCTGCTGTTGAGGGTGATAGAGATGATGACCCACTCCATTGACTCTGCTAATCCGTATGATGTCCAAGATTGGGAAGGCTCGATAGCTATGGCTGAATCTAAAGGTTTCAATGTGGCTTGGTTGCGTGCTAGGTTTGAGAAGGCCATAGCTCAGGGATCTCAGGAGGTTCTTCGAGAGAAGGAGAGGAGGGTAGCGGAGCTAAGGGTTGAGTTGCAGAGAGAGAGGAGGAGGAGCTGGAACAACTAAAGGCGTCTTGTAAGGGTGGATCTAGTTTTGTTTTGGTTAATTTTCTCGAGTAGCAGTTTTTTATTAGACGCCTGGCAGGTTGTAGGTATTCCTATTGATTAGACAAGGTAGTGTTTTCTTTTGGTTGCGAGAGACACTTTTTTTTGAAATAAAATACTTTTCTTAATTGATCTTCTAAAATAGAAATCCTATCTACTGCACGCTATAATGCGCTGCTTTGGAGGAATGCAAATACACAAGAGTGGGAAATTTAGTACTGGGTTTCCCTAAAGTTATGTTCTAGAGAACATCACTAAACCGGATGTACTTATGGAGCCAATATCTTCTCCAGCGAGTTGTCCTTGGGTAGGATTGCCTTTGCTTCTTTGTGAAACCTTTCTATGAATGAAACCGCACTCTCCTATGGTTCTTGTTTCACAGTGGATAACTTCACATACTCTTCAAAGTCGAAAAGTCCTCCAGGATCTCGGGTGGTATAACATATGGTATTGGATCATCTCCTTCTGCTGGGGTAGTGCTACAAATTTTTCCACGGATGATTCCAGAGTCCTTAAGAGCTTTGATAAAAATCCTAATAGCTGTACCCACGTCTACCGTGGTCTTTTCAGACCTCTCATCTGTAACAAGTCCCCAGTGGCTTGGGAAGTATGGGTTATCATGTAAAGATGGAATAGGTGTAATACCTTCTTCACCGAGGGAGTCCTCAGTCGTTTCCTTGGGCTTGGTTGATGACACCACCATCACCTTAACAGTGCTTCCTCCTTGCGTGGATCCCTTCCTGAATGTTCGAGGCATTGACAACTTATTATGCAGTACTTCTTGGTGGTCACAGAACCAAGGATGTCCTAGAACCATGTCGCTCTCTACATCTTCCTTAACGATGTGAAACTCTGCAATGGTTGGAAACGTGGCGACTTCTACTGGTAGAGTGATATACCCA
>JAJJMA010144650.1:4254-26735 GCA_023529015.1 Papaver nudicaule
GGGGGGGGGGGGGACCTGGGCTAATATGCGGTCTCATGAAGTTTATTCAGACCATAACGTGAGCTGACCGGCAGCTATGAGCATAAAAAAAATGCGCTTTAAGTTATTCTTCCATATATATATTTGGCGCCAAGAGATTCAATACTCTTCATACAGTTAACCCTTAATTTTTACATTGTAAGAGTTAATTGGATCAAAATAAGTGCATTATAATTCTAATCCAAGTAGCATTTGACAGACATGGAATTTACATTTTAGAAAACAGTTCGTGGATGGATAGGTTCATGTATAAGTGTTCGAACCTTGCACAAGATAAGAATTGCTGCCGATGCTGACCAAATATATTTAGGTAAAAATATGTAAAATTTATCTGGCAATTAAGTTTACTTTTTTTTTACTCCTCCCAAAAATTCTATGTATAAATTTAGTTAGGTAAAAGATTGGACACATGTCAACATTTGATTGGAGGGAATAGAGGATTCGGAGCGTTTTGTTAGTTAAAAGACTAGACACACGTCAACATTTGATTGGAGGGAATAGAGGAACCTGGAAAAATGGGAATAGAGGATCCGGGTGTGGACCTATATTTCCTGAATCTTAATTATTCTTCGGTGAGTTTAAAACGGCAGAGAAACCTTCCTCAAAATTTGAAACCAACGAACAGGATTGTTTGAGCAAAAACGTGTTCGGCTATACTAAGAATTTCATATGCATATGAACTCTATCATAAGAGTTTGATATGAATTTGAACTCTGAAATCCCAATAAATCTAGTCCTAAATCCTAATCGGAAATATATGCACAACGAAATCCCAATCGTATAAAACAAATCTTATATAACTCTGAAACTTGCCACCCTAAAGGTACGAATAATATTGTAGTTCTCTCTATATATTCTTGATTTATTCTTCTTAATATCTTCATTGCTTGTCATTATATTCTATATTAACGTTAGGAAAAAGAAGAAGAAGAAGAAGATGGGTGATCAAAAGATTGTTGCATACTCTGGATCATCATCTCCATCTCGAGAGTGCTGTTGTTCATGTGGTGCTGAGTGTAAAACATTCCCAGTTGGTTACAGATTTAAACCGACTGATTTCGAGTTAATATATCATTACCTCATGAAAAAAAACAAGCACCAACCCTTGCCTCCTAATAACATCATAAGGGAAAACGTTTACCTTTCCTCACCTGCCAAGCTTACAGGTACACACACATATTTTTGTTTGAATAAATATGTTGTAATTAGTTTTTTATTTTATTTTTTTTTTGATGGATAAGGAATGTGGTGCTGATGAATTTTGAGCTCAGATCATTGGTATCATCATTACCGAATGATTTTAACACAATACTACAATACTAGAGTGACATCGGTGTTCTGGTGGTCGTCACTCAATGATTTGATATCCGCAGTTGTACTTGTATTGTTTTGTGTTTATTTTCTGGTGCCAACACTCAATGACTTTACCAGTGTACTCACGTTGTTTTTTTCTTGATGATTATCAGTTAAGTACAAGAAGTATTCTGTAGATGGAACCGAATGGTATTTCTTTACAGATAGAGTTCGGAAATATCCGAACGGGGATCGACCTAAACGTGCTGCTGGTGGTACGGGATATTGGAAAGCTACTGGGATTTCTGAGAACATTAAGGACAGTCAAGATAGAAAAATTGGGTCTAGAAGGACTTTGGTTTACTATGAAAAGGATCCAAAGGCGGATTCAAGGACCAAAGAAGGTACTAAGACTGATTTTAAGATGCACGAGTACATGCTGATGGATTCAGCAGAACCTGCAGAACATCCTGACAGTACTAAGCATGCAACCGATCGTAAAGGGAAGGCTGTAAGTACAGCGAAGGCGGTAAGTACACGTACACACCCATGGCTATTGTCAATTGTGTTGTATATACTAGTGATTCTATTGTACAAGTTTTGATTTGGTATCTGTAATTCGGTGCAGTTCACAGGATCAGTCTTGTATAAAATATATGTGACCCCTGGTAAATCGACCAGAAAGTCAGCACCAGCCACTGGTAGTAGTGCTCCACCCTATGTTGTCAAAGACGACGGTAGAGTACTAGCCATCGAAGCTAGTGCTCCACCCTATGTTGTCAAAGACGAGGGTGGAGTACTAGCCATCGAAGCTAGTGCTCCACCTAGCTCGGCATTCATTAATCCGTTTATATATTTTGGAACTGATCTAACTGTAGAAGAGCAAAATAAACTCTTTGAGGGGGAACTTGAAGAAGCAAACCAAACGGGCGATTTCTTTAACGGTCTAACATATATGGATCCAAACCATCCGGACTTCAACGATTTTGTTGAACAATAGCATCTCACAGATCAGCAACGTTCCCAAATCAACTATAACAGGACTAATATTCCAGTTGCTCGAGATGGTGTTTCACATCAACAAGTACAGCAGTGTCTCCAGCTTAGGTCATAAGCTCGAGTACATTTTTTTTTTTTTAATTACCTTTAGATTATAATAGAGCAAAGATACTTGGTTTACTTTATAAGCTAGCTAGTTTGATCATAGTTAAATCGTGTTTTACTTGGTAGATTTATTTTCGCCTAAACTAACAAATGAACAAAAGTATTCAGATGCACATGTTTGTGATTCATTTTATTTGAGTTATAATCTACCTTCCCACGATGATTGCTTTCAAAAGCTCGTGCAAAAGATATTGCCTTGTGAAACCCCAAAACATTATCATGGAACAGAAGTTTAGAGGAGCAAGAAAAAAGAGCAAGGGAAAGTGTGGCATGTCAAATTCTTTATGTATGCTCTTGCTATATGCTGGGTACGTAGTATTAGGTTAAAGATATGGCAGACTGATGCATAAAGTAATCCTGCATATATAGTTAGGAAAAACTATACAATAATTCCTCAAGATAGAGTGAAACTTAAAAACAAGAAACTTAAGCAAAATAATTCCTCTCTCACAAAACATGTTCTGCTGCTACGGCATTTCAACGAAAAGCTGCGTCTTCTTTCTTGAAGAATGCGAGTAGCTCTTGGACGCCCATAACTGTATGGTCTGCCGTATTTCTCTTCTTTCTTTTGCTTAAGAAAAATATTTTGCTTATAAAAGAAAAGAATAACCGATGCAGGAAAGGGACATACAGCAAGAACCTCATAAATGTATGTTCAGGCTCCACTGTTCCGTTGTTGGATTCTGCCTCACTAACCACCACCTTATCTCTACTTCGCAGGCTCAATGTTTTGTTTCTGGCTTCTTCCTCACCAACCACAAGCATGTAGTTGTATTGAGCCAACTGAGCCTCTCGGATCTTCTTGTTGATCTTCCTATCAGTCATGTCAATGTCCACATAATACCCAGCTTTGTCAATCTGTTCCTGCAATTCTTGAGCATATGGTATCGACTTTTCCGATATTGGGCATACAATTGCTTGTCTTGGACTAAGCCAGAAAGGCCATTTTCCTTTGTAGTGTTCCAAAAGTATTGCAAACATACGTTCAACAGATCCTAGGACAGCTCTGTGTATCATGACAGGTTTTTCCTTCTTAGCTTCATCTTCCGCTGAATAAGACAGGTTGAATCGAATTGGAAGTTGAAAATCCAGCTGTATTGTTGCACACTGGAACTTCCTCTTTAACGCATCAAAAACGCTAATATCTATTTTTGGTCCATAAAAGGCACCATCTCCCTCATTAATCTTCCATGGCCTACCAAACTCATTCAGTGCTTCAGTGAGAGCACCCTCAGCTTTATCCCAAACCTCGATTTCTCCTATGTATTTCTCTGGCCTCGTTGATAGTTCTAGCTCAAATGTAAACCCGAAAATGTCATACACCTATCTCACAAAATCCAAGACACTTGTTACTTCAGGTTTTATCTGGGATTCCCTACAGAAGATATGAGCATCATCCTGCTGGAATCTCCTAACCCGTGTCAATCCACCTAGTGCCCCGCTAGCTTCGTTTCTATGCAAGGCACCAAAATCCGCCAGGCGGAGAGGCAACTCTCTATAAGAACGAACTCTGTGATCAAACATCAAGCAGTGACCAGGGCAATTCATTGGCTTAAGTCCAAACTCCTGTTTGTCAATCTGCAAATAAGTGAAGATAGCATATATGAAAATCAACATCAATACAAAATCTATATTCATATGATATAGGGAACAAGGATTAAGTTAAACCAAATACAAACAGGGCAATATGAATATGAATTACGAAGTGCTTACCTCAAACACAAACATGTTCTCTTTATATTTAGAAGCATGACCTGAAGTTTCCCAAAGTTGCATATTATACATATTAGGCGTTCCAACCTCGTCATAACCCCTTCGCCTGTATTGAACTTTTATGAAATCCACTAATTTGTTGTATATGCGATACCCATAAGGCAGGAAAAACCAGCTTCCTGGGCTAAGGTGGTGACAAAAGAAAAGCTCTTGTTTAGCTCCCAATAACCTATGGTCGTATTCTGAATTATTAGAGTTGGACTGATTGTCTTTCTTCGATTTATTTTTCTTCTTCACGTTACCATTACAAGATTCAGAAGGTGGTGACATATCTCCCATAATACCTGTATCTATGGAAAAAATCTCCTTCAGATGAGATGATGAATCTGCTTCCGCAGGATCAGGCTTCATTAATTATAGTAGGAAAGGGGGATATCTGAATGAAAACCCTAGCTATAGCTATGAAAGTGTTGGTACACCAAAGTATAGACAGACATCTATTTATATTATCACAGACACCAATAGAAGGAGGTCCAAGAAAAAGAAACTTGACGCCCAAAAAAGGAAACAGAGAAAAAAAGGAAACTTGAGTCACAAGCTGTGCTTAATTAAGGAAAGCAGTAATAAAAAACTCGTTCAGGCGTTTTAACGAACACCTTGTATGCTTGAAATTGGTGAGACAGATATGAAGTTCATGTTTTAACGAACACCTTACCTGCACTAATTTCACAATTCCACAACAACCCATTCTACCAAACATTCATATCTGTAGAAAACAAGACTCAGCCTAAGCCATTCAATCACCAGTTAGAAGCAACAGTACCGACTCTTCTTTTGCTGTTTTGTTCAGTCCAAACCCCTTACAGACTCGAACCCATTCTTCCTTCTCCTGTTGTCGTCGAAACCCACTATAAATCCTCGGAAAACCATATTTTAGATTCTGTTAAATTCGTAAGTTCTTTTTCCTGTCTGTTTATAAAGGCATGAGAGTGCTGGGTGCCCCTTGGGGGGGTTTTGTATTGTTATGGTTATTCATTTTTTTTTGCTCTAGTAAAATTTATTAATATTGAGCAAAAAAAAATAAAAGATGGGTTCTGTATAATGACATAAACATTTGGTAGGGAATAACATTCAACTGGAAAATGCTTCTTGGACACCAAAGCATAGACAACTAAAATGAACACCAATAGCTGTCATGAACTCATTGGCTCATTTACTTATATGTGGGGCCCTGTTAATGGTGTGGGGTGGAAGGGTTTGAATTGAGCCAATGAATTCTTGACACCTATTGGTGTTCATTTTGGGTGTCCACCATTGGTGTCCAAGAAGGAGCTTGGCATTCAACTGAATACCGGTACAGACCAGGCTATATAAAGCCAGACACATACATAACAGAGAAAAACAGAAAAGTAACTCAACATTCTTGCACTTCACCCAACAAGTACACCTGACACAAAAAGCATAAAAAGTACAACAAAATCCCCTCCGAGTTCAAAATCACACAAATTATTCAGGAAGTTCCTACTAATATTATCAATCATGTGCAGGGAAGAAACCATTTACTGTGTATCCACCATCAACACAAATGACTTGGCCAGTGATGTATGAAGCACTAGGGAAACATAAGAATGCCACAAGAGATGATACCTCATTCGGGTTCCCAAGACGCCTCATAGGAGTCCTAGCAATGAGATAGTCTTCAACCGCTTTTTCTACTTTTAGAGTCTGTTGAACTAGCTCAGTTTTGATCCACCATGGTGCAACGCTATTGACCCGAATATTATCTTTCGCCCATTCACAAGCAAAGTTCTTCGTAATTTGATGAATAGCTCCTGATTCAGATAGAGTATAAAAATAAATTCAACATCAAAAAAAAAAAAGATAGAGTATAAATTATCTTTTAACAACAATGAGGCATATAGTTTCTAATTATAGCATGGATTAATCAGAATAATGAAAATACAAATATACCTTTACATGCCGAATAATTGGACACATACGGTGCAGCAACGACGCCATCAACAGATGTAATGAAGACAATGCTTCCGGAACCAGAGGCTTTTAAGAGAGGGTGTGCCAATTTTGATAAATAGTATGCAGAGTCGAAGGTAGTAGCCATAACTTTTGCATGATCCTCCTCTGTGTAATCCACGGTATTTTTGAACACAGTCATTCCAACATTGTTTACCTATGCCAGTACATAGAATTTCATCCCAGGATTAAAGGTAGGAATCGGCAAAAGAAATAAAATCTATTGAGTGAGATAAACACTGGATCAAAAAAAGGCAATTGCTTGCCTGTACTTGACTCTGCCATTGTCGGTAAGCAGTTTTAAATATTTGGTTGGCCAACAAAAGAAGTTGTATATACACTTACAAGGATGTTAAGTTTGTCCCCAAAAACAGATGAGACAGTCTTGATTAAGTTCTCTCTATCAGCCGGAACAGAAGCATCACTGACTGAAGCAGTAACTGTATAACCTTTTTCTCTCCAATTTCGCAAGCACCGTTCAATGTCATTTTCGTTTCTAGCAGTGATATGAACAGATGCACCAAATCCAGCCAACTCCTCCACTATAGCGTGTCCAATCCCTTTGGTTGCACCGGTGACAAGGGCAGTCTTTCCCTTAAGAGACCATCTAAGACTTGGATCACTACTTTGTGTATCAGCCATTGGTTTAATTACAATATATTTTTCTCTGCAACTCTCATTGATTCGTACTGGTCATTGAGTTTATATACAATCTGATTGTCACCCATAATTTCTAAGTTGATTAGTGAAGCTAAGAATATTGAAGATAGTTGACTGTTTGGTACAGTTAAAAGTGTACGACCAGTAGTTAGTCACAGGAATAAGTTAAAAGTGTACGACCAGTAGTTAGTCACAGGAATAACTTAATTTACTTTTGATTTGTTGATTGGACGACATGTCCCATCTAATCAAGCTGGTTATATGGACAAAACTAAATGTTTAATCACTCACTAAACCCATTAAAGTTTTTTTTTTTTTTTTTTTTTAGTAAATAAATTTTTATTAATAATCGTGGAAAAGAAGAGGATTATATTAGATGGGAACCTGACAATAAGTTGATTTCAAATTGTTTTTTTTTTTAATTGATACAACTATCATTAAACCTGGAGGGCAACTTTTTCAGCTTTTTCATTTGTTAGAGCTTCTCCAATGGTGGGAGTGTGTCTTCCTATGTGGCAACATAAATAAGACATCCTCCATCTTAAATGTTTCGTAAAACAAGCTAATTTATTTTTTTCATTTCCAACCCTATTGCTTGATCTCTCTTTGAATTAATTGTAAATATATATTTAAATTTATTTAGGAATTTTTTATGATATTATTTACTAAAATATAGATTATATTTATTTTTAGTTATGAAAAAGATGACTAGGATGGGAAGACATCCTCTAAGTGAACCTCTACATCTAGAGGTTCACCTAGAGGATGTATAAACTTATTTTTGCCACATTATCTTCATAACAATGGGTTGGAGATGAATTTTAACAAATTTGGTTGTGGATCCTATGTGGCACAACACTTTTATTCTTGAAAACCAACCATTGGAGAAGCTCTTATCCCCCTAAGAGCATCTCCAACGGGCTCTCACTCAACTTCCTATATTAACGGCCATGTAGGATTTTCACAATTTTTGGTAAAAATCATTCTCCAACGGCAATGTAAAGACTAAATGTGAGGAGGTAGTTATTCTCACATCCTCAAGGAAATCTTCTTGTTTTAGAGGATCTAACTGAGGATGTAAGATCTTTTCTTTACTTTTTCCAAAATTAATTAACCGTTTCAAATCAAAAAAAGAGAAACTATTGGATAGAAAAAAAATTGTCCAATTAAATTTGTACATGTGGACATTCTAAAAAGTCTAAGGAAATTGCACAACCACATAAGCATCACATCCGCATCCCGTTGGAGATGCTTTAAAGGTACTCCCTATCCTCACATGCGCCTAAGAGAGCAAAAGGGACTCACATGGTGTCAAACATGATTGATTAAGAGAGCAGAGGATAGACTTTAAAGGCACAGATTGCATGTGCATCTTTTTGAGCCATATCCTTCAACACGATTTGCTGGGTTACTGGAGAATGACAGAGAAATGACTGGAAAGTGGATGAAGAAAAAAAAAAAAAAAAAACAGAGAGGATGAATACATATCCCTTTCCGAGTCATATCCTAACCAGACCCTAACTAGACCATAAACATACGAGCCCTTTACAAAAATTGCTCTTAATTCTGCTAGAGACACAAAGTTGACAGGTGATTGTCATTGATATCTACCGGTGATATATTTTGTATAATCTCTTTCTAAAATTAGTTAGATTTGTGTAACTATAAATATATTGGTAAATCTTTGGTAAATATATGGGAATTAAAATGACACCACATGGCAACATCTGGTTGGAAGGACATGATACCTTTACATGCGAATAATTGGACACATACGGTGCAGCAATCACGCAATCAACAGATGTAATGAAGACAATGCTTCCGGAACCAGAGGCTTTTAAGAGAGGGTGTGCCAGTTTTGATAGATAGTATGCAGAGTCGAAGGTAGTAGCCATAACTTTTCCACGGTATTTTTGAACACAGTCATTCCAACGTTGTTAACCTATGCCACCACATAAAATCTCATCCCAGGATTAAAGGTAGGATGTGGCAAAAGAAATAAAATCTACTGAATGAGACAAACAATGAATCAAAAAAACGGCAACATCTTGTCCGTACTTGACTCTGCCTTCGAAAGTAAGCAGTTTCAAATATTTGGTTAGCCAACAAAATAAGTTGTATAAACTTACAAGGATGTTGAGTTTGTCCCCAAAAACAGATGAAATAGTCTTGAGTAAGGTCTCTCTATCAGCCGGAACCGAAGCATCACTGACTGAACCAGTAACTGTATAACCTTTTTCTCTCCAATTTTGCAAGCACCGTTGAATATCATTTTCATTTCGAGAAGTAATATGAACAGCTGCACCAAATCCAGCCAACTCCTCCACTATAGCGTGTCCAATCCCTTTGGTTGCACCGGTGACGAGGGCAGTCTTTCCCTTAAGAGACCATCTAAGACTTAGATCACTACTTTGTGTATCAGCCATGGTCTAATTGCAATATATTTTAATCTGCAACTCTAATAGATTCGTATGGCTAATTGAGTTTATAAACAATCTGATTATCCCCCATAATTTCTAAGTCGATTAGTGAAGCTAACAAAATTGAAGATAGTTGACTGTTTGGTACAGTTAAAACTGTACGAACAGTAGTTAGTCAAATGAATAACTTCACTTTTGATTTGTTGATTGGACGACATGTCTAATCTAATCAAGCTGGTTATATGGACAAATATTATTTTAATCACTCACTAAACCCACTAAACCTTTTTATTTTTTTATTTTTCTTTTTGGAACACCCGCACGATAACAAATATTAGCAAATGTATCACGAACCAGGTCATATCTGTATTTGAGGCCAACCTCATGCGATCAATGCAAGGCATGATCTCCAAAAATATCCATCTCCCTACCACAACTTGAGCATGCGTCACCTTCTTCGAAAAGAGGGTATCAAGCCTATAGCGCAAGATAGCTTTAAAAAGTGGAGGCCCAAGTTTTTGGTTAAGGCTTCTTTTTTTTTCTTTTTTTTTTAAATACTGTCGTTAAACGTGGCAACTTTTTCAGCTTTTTCATCCTTATCCCCTCTATGGTTCTCCCTAGTACCCTCACATGCGCCTAAGAGAGCAAAAGGGACTCACATGGTGTCAAATATGATTGATTAAGACAGCAGAGGATAGTCTTAAAGGGTAGAGATTGCATGTGCATCTTTTTGAGCCATATCCTTCAACACGATTTGTTGGGGTTTTTTTTTTTTTTGTTGGGGTTACTGGAATATTTGCTGTAGATGCTTGACAACCAGTTGTTATAGCAGCAGTACTAGAAACAACAGCAACAGCAGCAACAAAAGCAACTGCAGCAACAACAGAGCAACAACAGCAAAAACACCAATCACACAAAGACTAGCACACACAGTGTCAGTCATACACGAAAATCTTCATATACAATATCACAAAGTTCGAATACCATAATGTATTGTCAGCAACAGCCCAGGTTAGTGTTAACTGAGCTTCCAACGATATCAAATTAACCGAGTGTCAGATGCTACAGCCAACTGTTTGAGGCTGGAGGTTTGGGTCATGAATTCATTTTTTCCACTCAAATTCTATCTAGACGGTGTACCCCTGTCAGTTTCGTCTTGTTCACTGAATCATTTTCCGCATTACAGTAGAAAGCAGGCATAATAAAATTATCGATATCTCTAGCACATTACAATGCTTAGGGTAAACATATGGACTACAGTCTAAGGCACCTTGTATACCTTGAAAATTCGCATCATACGAATGCTAATTTTGACGTAGAAAGTAATAATACTGGCCGATTCAAGTTTGATGGGGCCGAAAGAACTGATTCTATATGCAGAAACATTAGTTAAAAGAGTAAAATTGAAGACTTACAGAGATACTGAAATTCCTTTGTCTTGATAATGAAGCTGGGAGTCCTGGCAATTACCATGAATGCCTCTTATAAGTTAGAACTGATGTCGTACCTTGGTTCACACGCATCAACCCCTTGCTTAGCCGCTAACCAAAAACACCACCAGTGAACTTGCCCATACCTCAGTGACGACCAAGTGCTGCTGCAAGTTAAGCCAAGAACTGGTAGTTCAGGACTTCAAACAAACACCTTGTATGCGAGAGTTAACATTGACAGTATTGAGCTTGTACTGATTTTCTAAGCACTGATTCAAGTCCTTCCCTGCAAGCAGTAGCTTCACTTGCAAAATTTAATGGAGGCCAAGTAATCTAATGGGGGTAATCTGACCAGGAACAAGACAATAAAGATTACGAGGCTACATGACAGCAAGAGCATAACTAGAATTAGGGACACCGCAGTCTATGCATACCATCAAAGCTGTCAAAATGCAATTCAAAACACAAACTTTGAACAGTTAAAGAGTAAGCTTAAGGCATACCTTAAACGGATGAAATAAATTGAATTGTTGTTCCTGTTATGTGCTGGAGACTAGCAAAAGAACATTTGTCATGGTTAACCAAGAGAGCATGACGAATTCTCAGGTTTCGACCCAACTTCAAGACCAATAATCAATACACCCTTAATACAACAGTCAAATTTTTCTATGAAAAATCGTCATGGCACAACCATATCATGACGATTTTTCATGATGCCCTAAAAAAGAAAACCCAAGACCATAAATTACCAAAACTTTTGCACAAAAAAACACAATTGTTGAAAACCCTACAAACAAACCTCCATTTTTACCTCTATAACAGCAGCAGATAAATTGATTTCTCGATCTGGTTCTTAACTCGTCATGGTTCCATGACGATTTTTCATATGCAACAACTGACCTTCATCTGTTTGAATAGATTGTCTCCATAATTGATTTTTGGGGTTGTAAATACAAAACCTAATTGATTTAGATCATAGTTAATCCTAAAAATAAATTATAGAAATCCTAATCGAGAAAATTATGGATGTGGTGGTGGTGGGGATTGGTCGAGAGAGAGAGAGAAGTGGTGGTGATTTCTTCTGGCTCTGGCGGTGGTGGTGGTTTATAGACGATGAAAATGAAGAAGAAGAAGAAGAAGAAGAAACTGTGTTTCCTTGACGGTGGTGGTGGCTGGCGGTGGTGGTTGGCGGTGTCAGAAGAGGAAGAAGAAAAGAAATGGAGGTTGGGAGAGGAGTATGAATGGCGATGGTTATAGTGTAGAATGGTGCTGGGTTATTAGGTTAGGTAATGGGATATTCAGTTATGTTAATCAACCCTAATTAGACACCCCCTTATAACTGAATGGGATACCCAAACTCATTTTTGTCTTTCCCTCGCTCCTATTAAATTTGGGCTCGCCCCCAAATTTGCTAGGCAGAGAAATGACTGGGAAAGTGGATGAGAAAAAAAAAAAAAAAAAAGACAGAGGATGAATATATATCCTTTCCAAGTCATATCCAAACCAGACCCTAACTAGACTATAAACATACGATCCCTTCACAAAAATTGCTCTTAATTCAGCTAGAGACACAAAGTTGATAGGTGATTGTCGTTGATATCTACCGGTGATGGTACTTCATTTTCAAAAATGAACTTTGTTTTAACACTTCATATTATGAAATGAATTCTATTTCACCACTTCATATTACGAGATAAATTTCATTTATCACTTCTTATTTTGAGATGAATTTTATTTTAAATAGGAAATACCATTTTTTGCATTTTTGACTATTTTGAAATGAATTTTATTTTGCCACTTCTTATTACGAGATGAGTTCCATTTAACACTTCATATTATGAAATAAAATTCCGTTTAGCACTTCATATTTGAACTGGATTCGGTTTTGGCATATCATATTTTATGCTAACCATACATAAATTTCAAATAAATTTCATCCACTCTGAGATGAAAATCACATACATTGTTCAAGAAGTTCTTACTACTAATCAATCGTGTGTAGGGAAGAAACCATTTACTGTAAATCCACCATCAACACAAATGACTTGGCCAGTGATGTATGAAGCACTAGGGAGGCATAAAAACGCCACAAGAGATGAAACCTCATTTGGGTTCCCAATACGCCTCATAGGAGTTCTAGCTATGATATAGTCTTCAAGGCCTTCTACTTTCAGATTCTTTTCTGCTAGCTCGGTTCTAATAAACCATGGTGCGACACTATTGACCCGAATCTTATCTTTCGCCCATTCACAAGCAAAGTTCTTTGTGATCTGGTTAATAGCTCCTGATTCAAATAGAAAACATATCATCTTTTAACAGCAAAGAGTCTAGCGTACAACTGACTAATATAGTTTCTAACTATGGAGTGTAATAATCAAAAAAATTAAAATTAAAATATACCGTTACATGCCGCATAACTGGACACCTTCGGTGCAGCAACAATGCCAGCAACAGATGTAATGAAGACAATGCTTCCTGAACCAGAGGCTTTCAAGAAAGGGTGTGCTAGTTTTGATAGATAAAATCCAGAGTCGAAGTTAGTAGCCATAACTTTTGCTATATCCTCATCTGTGTAATCCACGGTATTTTTAAACACAGCTGCTCCAACGTTGTTAACCTATGACAGTACATAGACTCACATCCCAGGATTAAATGTAGAAAGTGGCAAAAGAAAAATAGTATACTGAATGTGACAAACAATGAATTAAAAAAAATGGCGAATTAAAGGGATTTTTTGTGAATACACACTGCGCTTGTGTGTACTTGACTCCGCCTTCGTCGGTACGCAGTTTCAAATATTTGGTTAGCCAACAAAATAAGTTGTATAAACTTACAAGGATGTTGAGTTTGTCCCCAAAAACAGATGAAATAGTCTTGATTAAGGTCTCTCTATCAGCCGGAACCGAAGCATCACTGACTGAACCAGTTACTGTATAACCTTTTTCTCTCCAATTTTGCAAGCACCGTTGAATATCATTTTCATTTCGAGAAGTAATATGAACAGCTGCACCAAATCCAGCCAACTCCTCCACTATAGCGTGTCCTATCCCTTTGGTTGCACCAGTGACAAGGGCAGTCTTTCCCTTAAGAGACCATCTAAGACTAGGATTACTACTTTGTGTATCCGCCATGGTTTAATTGCAATATATTTTACCTGCAACTCTAATGGATTGTATTGCATCGATTCTCATTGAGCTTATATAGAATTTGATTATTACCCATACTATACAAAGTTGATTAGTGAAGCTAACAGCAGGTAGTCACAGGAATAACTTCACCTTTTAATCACTAAATTAACTTGATCCAAAGGCAACTTTTTCACCTTTTAGCCTCACATGCACCTAATGAAAGCTATGAGAAATAGGGAGCAAAAGGGACTCACATGGTGTCAAACGAGCACAGGATAGACTTAAAGGGCACAGATCCAATTAGAGATCGCATGTGCATCGTTTTGAGCCATATCCTTCAACACGATTTGTTGGGTTACTGGAGAATGACAGAGAAATGTCTTGGAAAGTGGATTTGATTAAGAGAGAGGATGGTATAAAAGAAAGAATGAGTACAGGTAATACCATCTCTTTCTAGCTATATATTCGTTTGTGTTTTGTGTGCAGGAAAGTGGGAGTATTATTTATATGCTTGCTGTCCGGATAATAGTTTGGTGTTTATGTTGACAGTTACATATGGATCCATGCCATTACATTTATGCAGGACAAGATGGGGTCTGTAGAAAATCCAGCATGCCTGTTGAGATAGCTAGCTGTAGTTTTTTTACGTAATAGAAACCCACCATTTCCTGAAGTTTTTTCTCTTTCGGTTCGATCAATTATAAAGATTATAAACAGAGTGGCAAACATGTAATTATAAAGTAACAGTTAGATTTTGACCATTGGTTGACTGACGTTCAATTAACGGTTTGACTTTAACCATTAGTTGTCCTTTATGTGACTTTAATCTGGAATTCCCTACTATACATGGGTAAACTTGCGACCCAAATCCTAAAGCCGGTGAAAACCTACGACCCTTTTACGAAAGTTGTCTAACGTTATTATTGATAGAGTCTAAGCCAGACATCATTGTCGTTGACATAGGTGTTTATCAGTAGTTTGGATTAGCAAACAAAGTATAAAAGCCCAAATTAAAGGCACAACCGGGTTCGAACCGGTGACCTATTGATCTACAGTTAATTGCTCTACCACTGAGCTATAGACCCAGATTGGAGCTGGAGCTGACCACAAGATTGCAGACATGGCACAACTACTTCATTGCAAAATTGAGTCACTCCCACTCAAATATTTAGGTATGCCATTTGGTTGCTCTAATAAACATACATCAATATGGGATGAAGTCTTAGAAAAGTTTGAAAAGAAGCTAGCTAAATAGAAGATGAGGTTCCATTTAAAGTATATATATATATGCTTAAGAAAAAATTGACTTTGGCCGTCTCAATTGACCAAAAGTCAAACTCAGAAAAAGTTCATTCAATTCTTCATATCTGTTTCGATTTTCCCACAAATCGAGTAATCAATTCAGAGTTTCTTTGAAATCAAAAGTTGTTCTTCATGATTGGTGTTTATTACGGAGTTAATTTTTTAGGCCTGTTGTCGGATTCATTAGTATATCCCTGAATCATTTTTTAGGGAAAAATGGGTTCGACTTTTGAATCTCAGACTCTTGAGAAAAATGTTAATGGATACCCTTTAGTTCCGGTTCTAGATGCGGATTTAGATGAAAGTATCAGTGAGTGGTCTTATAGTCTGATTGGACGACTGGATTTTGTTAAGTTGAAGATTGAATAAGCGGAAGTTGAGCTAAAGAAGCAATGAAAACTAACAGATGATGTTCCGTTTATTCCTCTGGGTAAGGGTTTCTTTATCATTAAACTATTTAATGAGATTGATAAAGCTCATGTATGGAATGGATTTTGGTCAGTTGATTCACAAATTTTAAAGGTCAGGGAATGAGAAAAAAAATTCAATCCAGAAACTCAGAAATCTACTACAGCTTTTGTCTGGGCTAATTTCCCTGGTTTAGCAATTGAATATCGGAAAGAAAAGATCCTTATGATATATATAGCAAGAGCCATTGGAAGACCAGGGAAGATTGATGATACTATAGCTAAAAAGAAAATTGGATTTTATGCTAGTGTGGTGGTAGAGATTGATTTGACTAAAACCATCCCAGACAAGGTTTGAATTGAGAATAAGTATTGGTTCCTAAAGTCCCAGCATTCTATAAATTTTGCTCTACAGTTGGTCACATGCAGGATAACTGCAGAATTAAGAAGCGAAAAGAGGCTGGTGGGAAGGAACAAGTGGTGTTAAAACAGGTTTATAGACCTGAGAAAAGGAACAGTAAATTGAATAAAGAAAGTGATGAACCTTTTGATTTGTTTCTTGGGAAGGAAGACCATGTTGTGGACTCTACTTCTATACCAGAAGGAGGTATGGTTACAACTGATAGTCCTACAAAAAAAGGTGAAAGTTCAGCTAGTAGGTTTGAAGTTTTGTATGAAATGAATGAAGAAGTTTTCAAATCTCAGGAAGAATTCCCTACTTTAGATGTTAGTTCAGTTTTGGATGCAATGACAAATGTTCCATTGATTATGAATGTGGTTCATGTTGCTCCACCTTGTGAGATAGTTGCTACTCAAAAACCAAGTAGTGGTGATGATTCAAGAAAGAAGATTGATGATGGCAAGAAAAAGAAAAATGAAAAAGATAAGGGTGTTAGTTGTGTTAGTAAATCTCCATCTTTGTCTAACACTTATGATGAGAAAGTGGTTAGTATAATTAATACAAGAACTCAGGCAGCAAAAAAGAAGAATTCTGGGAATAATCTGATCTCTATGAGAGGTAGTAATGCCTCTCTACAAAAACTTCAAAAAGATGAGAATCATATTTTGGAATGTCAGAGGCCTTAGGAGAACTAAAGCCAAAGACAAACTGAAAAGTTTAGTCAATTCTTTTAGTCCTTCAATAGTTATTCTGGCAGAACCTAAAGTAGATTATTCTGTTGATTTAGTGAAGAAGTTAAGATTACCTGGAATGAGTAATGAAGTTATACATAATTCAGATGAAGAGGAAAGGGAATATTTGGATAATGTGGAGTTCTTCTCTGAACAAACCTATAGTAGTTTCTATTACAAGGCAAGTGGTCACAGTTGAGGTAGGTGGTGTTTTAATCACAGGTAATCATGCTACTTGTTTAGCAATAAATAGAAGAGAGTTGTGGACAGAACTTGTCTAATTAAGTAAACTAGGTAAGCCAATGTTGGTAATTGGAGATTTTACTGTTGTTCTTAGCATTGATGAAAAGATATGTGGCCAGAAGCCTTTAAGCATCTCTATGTTAGAGTTTAGTGATTGTTTAAATACTTGTGAGTTAATTCAAGCTCTGAAATCTGGAATGGAATTCACTTGGAGTAATAATATATATGTGGTAAGAAGAGGATTGTATGCAATCTAGACATAGCAGTTATTAATAGTAAATGGTTGGACATGTATCCTAGTTGGAGCTAGAGGAGTTTCAAATCATAGTGTCCTTTATGGTATGAATGTTGAGATTCCCAAGCCTCAAAATGTCCCATTTAGAGCCTTAAAAGTTTGGAAGAGTCATCCTGGTTTCCTGGAGCTTGTGAGAGAGTCTTGGGAAGAAGAAGTTAGAGGAAATGATGCCTTCATATTTCTGGCTAAATTGAAGAGGTTTAAATTAGTCACTGTAAAAGAATGGAACTGGAATGTTTTTCATGATGGGAGGAAAAAACTTAAGGAAGATGAAGAGGAAGTTGAGGCAGCTACTTTAATTTCTGTTGAATAGGTTGATAACTGCAAGAGGTGTGCATGATTTATTGGTACAGCAAAACAATGAAATTATTCAATAAAAGTCAAGAGTGAAATGGTTGAAAGATGGAGATGCTAATACAAGATTTTTTCACACCAATTTGAGAATAATACAAGCTCAAACAGCTATAGTTAAACTGGAAAATGCTAGTGGAGAAATTGTGACAGATCAAAGGGATATTGCAAAAATGTTAGTTCAGCATTATGAAGAAACATTTACATTCAGTGAAGTACAATACTCAGATAATGTCTTCTCAGCCATTCCTAAAGTAGTGGATGCTAGAGATAATGAAATGATAAGTTCAGTTCATGCTGCTGAAGAAATAAAATAAGTTGTTTATTATATGGATCAGGATAGTGCTCCAGGGCCTGATGGTTTTGCTGGTTGGTTCTACAGATCAACTTGGGACATCATTGGTGAAGATTTTGTTAAGGCAGTCCAATATTGCTGGAGAAAACAATTTATCCCAAAAGGCATGAATTCTAATTTCTTAAAACTATTGCCAAAGGTTAAGAATGCTAAACAAGCTAAGCATTTTAGACCTATTGGGTTGATGAATTTTAATTTCAAAGTTCTGACCAAGATTATAACCTTTAGGATTAGAGAATATTATTGATAAAATAGTATCTCTTCAACAATGTGGCTTTATAAAAGGTAGAAATATCTAACAGCAGATTGTATTAGCATCTGAGCTGGTGAATGAGTTGGATGATATAAAGAGAAGGGGGAAATGTAGGTTTGAAGTTGAACATTTCACAAGCATATGACTCACTCAGCTGGGATATTTAGGTTTTTCTGAGATATTCATCCACTGGATTCATGTGTTGCTGAAGTCTGCTAGAATTTCTGTGTTGGTAAATGGTGGTTCTGAAGGTTATTTTCAAGTGGGGAGAAGGTTGAGACAGGGTGATCCTCTTTCTACTCTCTTATTTGTAATTGCGGAAGACTGTCTGAGTAGATTACTTTCAAGTATGGTTCAATCTGGTAGAATTCATCCTATGGTGGACAGAAAAGGGGTTAAACCTTCTCATATTTTATTTGCAGATGATGTTTTCTTATTTTGAAATGGAGATAGAAGAAATGTATTAAAACTTCTTGATGTTTTGAAGGAATATCAAAGGGCATCAGGTCAAGTGGTGAGCATGGAGAAGAGTAAGTGTTTTGTGGGTGGTACTAGTGATATAAGGAGAAATCAAATTGCTCAGTTGTGTGGTATGACTTTATCTGAATTCCCAGACAAATATCTGGGTGTTTACTTGGTTCCTGGCAAAATAAAATCTAGTCATGTTTGGGGAGAGTGGAAATGATGCAAAACAAATTGGCAGGATGGAAGGAGAAGATGTTATCATTTCAGGAGAGATCTATCTTAGTCAGACATGTATTATGTAGTATCCATGTTTACAATATGTCTGTAAACAAATGGCATGTCAAAGTGTTAAAGGTTTGTCAGAGGATTATAAGGAACTTTTTATGGTCTTGAGACCCTGCTGTTAGAAAAGTAGTTACACTGAACTGGGATTTGGTTTGCTCACCTTTGGAAGAAGGAGGTTTGGGTTTGAGAAGCTTGGAGGTAATCAACAAATCTTTATTGATAAAACTTTTATGGAAGATCCAAGAGGGTGAAGAGGAATGGGCAAGATTTTTCCAGGCTAAGTTCAAGGATAAGTATATGGTAACTGGATAAACTATTATAAGAAATCTTCAGTGTAGCCTGCTCTTAAATGGATTCACGAAGAAGTTCAAAGTGGGACAAGATGGATAGTTGGTGATGGAACTCAAATTTCTGTTTGGGATGATGTGTGGGTAAAGGAGAAGGCTCTGAAGGAAATCAGTCCAACAAGGAAATGAAGGTGTCTGACTTACTGTTATCAGAGGAATGGGTCATTCAAACAGAGTTGTTGAATCTGGTATCTATAAATGAACTACCCGTAGCTGATGGAAAACAAGACAGAAGAATATGGGTTCATACATCAACTGGAAAATTCTCGGTATCTTCAGCAGCAAATTGTGTGAGAAATAAACATCATAAGCTGCATTGGCCTAAGAAGATTTGGCACAAAAGCATACATCCAAGCATAGCTAGCAATGTGTGGAAAATTGTTCATAGAGTGTGTGCCACAAATGATAATATGAAGAAGAGAAAATTCAAAATGGCTTCTAGATGCATTTTTTGTAAGAAGAATGAGGAGACAATGGAGCACTTATTCTGGCATTGTGATTATAATGAGATCATATGGAAATGGCTAGGAGGTATGTTCTCCTTTCTTAATCCAAAGTCAATATATGAAATGTTAAATTTGGCTAAACATAAAAGTCCAGCAGTGAAGGAGTTTTGGAGAGTGGCATCTATTATTACATTGAGGGAGCTCTGGTTTACAAGGAATCAAATGATTTTTGAAGAAATTCCTTTCGACATCAATAGTGTCAAGGACAGGACAATGCATCTCACAGCTGAACATGAGGTTAGAATGGGAGCTGAGATGTGGAATAATGCATATGATCTTCAGATTCTCAAGCTTTTTGGTATGAAATGCAGGAAAATTAAAACTCTTACAGTGATTGAAACCTTCTTCCAGTTACCTGAAGTCAATCAATTACTTATGTGTTGTGATGGTGCATCAAGAGGGAACCCTGGGGCCGCTGGATATGGCTTTCTGGGTAGAGATTCATATGAAGGGTGCATTGTGGCTATTTCAGGTGGTGTAGGTACAACAACAAACTATATTGCAGAAGTAATTGCAGTATTATGTGCAGGGGAATGGGTTGTGGAAAATGGTTTCAAGGACATTGTCTTTAGAACAAATTCTAAAGCAGTTATAGTTGCTTTTAGTAATCAGAGAATACCTGGGTTTGCAGTGACCAGGTGGAATAGATTTTGTGCAGCTGTTAATTCATGGAAATTTACACACAGTTATAGAGAAGTCAACTTCTCAGCAGATGCTTTAGCTAAGAGAGGTGGAAGGCTTGACAAGGGAACAATGAAGATTTATCACAAGCCTCATTTCTTAGTAACTTTAGAATTCCTAGACAGACCTTATTACAGGTTTTGTTAATTTGTTAATATAGTTGTGTTGTTGATTTCTTCTTCTTTTTGTTGTTTTTTTGTTCTAAGTATTTTGTTTTCTTCCCTTAAATGGGTGTCTGTATTTCTGAATAATATTGGTGGTAATAAAATTGATTATTGAGTAAAAAAATTGATGAGGTTCCTCTCAAGAGCTGATAAAATATTGCTCATTAACAGTGTGCTTTGGCTAGCCTCCATGTTTACTTCATGTCCTTATTAGAACTTCCAAAAAAGGTGGAGAAGAAGATGAAAGATATCATGAGAAACTTTTTATGGGGCTGTACAAATGAAAAAAAGAAAATTTGTTGGCTTGCTTGGGACAAAATTTGCAAGCCAAAGAAGCTTGGTAATCTGGCAATAAGAAACGTAAAATCAGCCAACGAGTCTCTCCTGGAAAAATGGCATTGGAGATGCAAAAGAAAATTCTGCTATGTGGAGAAAAGTGGACTAGCTAAAAACCTTGTCAGATGAGAATGACCGATGGTCTAAAGATTGTACATACCTCATGGATTGGGATGTTGGAGAGCAATTCAAAAGCAGAAACAACTCCTACAAGCTAATACAAAGATTACAATCAATTCAGGTGAAAACACAAGGTTCTGGAAAGATGCTTGGATAGGGAACTCTCCTCTATACCTGACACACAAAAAAGCTTACAAGATTGCAGTAGAGAAGGAATCCAAAGTTGCTGATCTGATTCATGAAGGCAGATGGCAAATCAGGATTACAAGAAAACCATTAGCAGAGGATTACTATAAATTCAGAGCACTGCTTAATCTTCTTAGAGACACACCTGATATCACTGCTGATTCTTTGGATTGTTTGACGAGCAACAACAACAAAGAGTTCACAACCAAAGAAGGATACCAGTGGCTCATGGAAAACAACACTATCCCTGCAGGTCTGAGCTACAATTACATCTAGAAGAAGAAGGTACCTCTTAAGGCTCAGACTTTCGCTTGGTTTGCTATTCATAATGTAATTGCAACTACTGACAACCTAATCAAGAGAAATTGTGACATTGATAATCTACTATGCTGCTTTTGCAACCAGGAAGTGGAGAGTGTGAACCATGTTCGTCTTCACTATCCAGTTTCTCAGAATATTTGGGATTACTTATGTACTAAAATGGAACCCAACTGGTCTCATAAAGCTACTATTAGAGATCAACTGGAATCATGGTCACTGCATCAAGGTAGATTTCTAACTCGCAAAGTTTGGTCTCTACTTCCCTTCACTATTCTCTGGGCTATCTGTTCTGAAAGGAACAATCGTGTAATGGCCAAAAAAAGAGGACGTCAGAAGGCCACTATCATCATAGAAGTCTAGAGATTGATATACCATTGGGGATCAGTACATAACTGGTTCAGATATATAACCTTTGGTGATTTGGTCAGAAATTGGGATGGAGTTATTCTCTGACTGAGTTTATCTTGTAACCGTTTATAACTATCTGTAATTTGGGTATGTGGACTGGGCTATTTTCCCGTTTGTAATATGGGTCATTTTCTTTTATCAATAAAGTCAACATTATTATGAAACTTGCTTGGAGCCCTTGAGATAGTATGCAAGCCCTTCGGGGGCAGAAATTACTTTTCAGCCCTTGCAATGAAATGACTAAGTTATCCCTCAATTAACACTTGAAATGACTAGTATACCCTTTCACTAATTAACATATATATACTTAATTTTATCCCTAAAACAAAACCAAAAAAAAAAAAACCCTCTCTCTCAAAAATCGGTTCCTCTCCTCTCCTTCTTTTCTTCTCTTCTTCTCAAAAAAAAAAACGTTTTCAAAAATCGCGAAAAATCATCGCGAAATCA
>JAJJMA010144658.1:0-12742 GCA_023529015.1 Papaver nudicaule
GAATTTAATTCTATGACTACCACATCTGAATTATCTTTTGAAGTTTTAAATTATTATTATCAGAAATGCTATTCAGCGCCCAAAGAATTCAGCGCCCAAACACCTCCCGCCGCTGTGTCACGCCGTCCACCACACGATTGAAAAAGTTAAACATCCAACGGGGGAGAAGAGAAAAGAGAAAAATATGGAAGATTTGATGTGTTCCGTTGGATTTTTTTGTGGGGCGCCGAGTTATTGGATCTATGGTTGATGTGTTGACACGGCGGCGGGAGGAGTTTGGGCGGAGAATCCCTTGGGCGCTGAATAACATTTTCGTATTATTTTTTTTTTTTGGGAAACAGGGCTTTATTTAGAGGACAAACCTTATATAGTTAGACGTGGTTAGTCCAACTACCATACACTTTGTTGTTACAAGATAACATGGATCGGCTAAGCCGAAAATATAAGAACAACAAAAAGAGGCTAATCCTAAATTCGCTTGATAAATTTGGTTGTGCATGTAAAAAGACATACAGTAAAATGCAAATGCTACTCTTCCTCTTAATAATACAACAGTTGGCCCTCTCTTCAAAAAGAAAAAAAAAATTTCTTTTACCTGGAGATTTTTTTTATTTATTTTAATTTAGTGATACTTTACATCGATTTAGGAGGCAAGCGAGAAACAAATTGCGCTTCAAACCCCTTTTAAATCGCAAACCATATCCTCTTAAATACAAATTCTTATGTAAAAGTACATTTTAGTTCTAAATTCACAAAATATGGGCATACATCAAAGTTGATTTAGTTAATTTTTCGTCGATTTCTTCGGACGGGCGGCCCGTTCACCGTGTTAGCGGTCATCTAGTTACCTACAATTGCTTCTGATTTTCAGGAAATTATAGATCAATTTTTTTTTCCATGCACATTCTCTGTGACTGACAAATTGTACACTTTTCATCCCTAAGGGACTCCCTTCGGTCCTCCAATTACGAGGATGGTATGCAAGAATCAATCACTGGGCATGAACCAAAGGGGCAGCAGAATTAAAGAGAAAAGGGGGAATATGGAAGGCCGTTATACGGTAAGTTAACCCATCCGAATCGGTCCTCCACTAACTAACTCCGTGTTCAATCTACTGGGTCAGGTTTTGGGTGTACGTCGGATCCAGAAGAATCCGAATCCACTTGTGCATCTTCTCACCCGCGAACAACCCGAATAGTGACCCGAAATAACTGTACATGCTTATGTTCTTTTCCAGATTTGAATTTTTTTAGTCAGTTCAATTTCGAGATACAATCAATAGAATTTGAAACTATTTGTTTGTGTTTGCATCAATATACATATGCTAGTTGGTTCCTTACAGAATTTGAAGTGTAACATGCTTTGATTGGATCTATTGTATGATCTTGATCAAATTTGAAATCTGATTTTGATCTTAATTGACAGGTTTAATCTTCCAAATCAATCTGTTTGGATCACGATGAAGCATTTCAGAGTAATGGGGTTCTAGTAATTTTTGTATGGTGTAAGAAATTGGAAAAAATTTGATCAAAATCGATCAAAAATTGATGAAATTTGATCAAATTTTGATCAAATTGGTGATTTCGTTCCTGACATTTCGTTGAGGACAAAATACATTGGAGTCACCCTATAGAAGGCCTCCCTACAGGTCGGCCAATTATTGCGCATTTTCATTTTTGGATGGGTTTACATGGATACGAATGGTGTTACTGCAATTGACTATCAGCTGCTGTGTGGAAGCAGTATTGATATATAATTTGTTCTTTTAACTACCAGTATTAGTGACCACATGAAAGTGGATGTTTAAAAATGATTAATATCATCGTTTGAACCTCAAAGGCCGCTGCTTGATTATGCGGAAGTAAGACTCGCTCTAGTTCTTAGATCTAGTTTGCACACACATATGAATATCAAATAAAGAGAGACATAGAAGGTTTTTTTTAACGAGGTTCGGAGCTAGATAGAAATCCTACATCCTCGGATTCATTAGTGGTTTGTGGTGACATTAATACAAAGATTTCCATGAGAACTTGAAGTGTTCTTCATGTTCTTGAGTAGAGTAGTAGAGAAGGAGATGGGGTAGAGAGAGAAAGGTAGTAGAGGCCTCCTCTTTCTCTTAGGGTTACATTGCTTTTTATATGAGACCTACTTCGGCGGAATTACCAATCTACCCTTAAAGGGAATCCTATGCTAGAATTCTTCTATGGTGTGTCTTCTCCTGGGCGAGACTAAGTTACAACTGTCTTGATCTTGCGCCACGTAGCGAATATACTCTTTAATTACACTCACAATAACAGTTTGTTCCCTTTCGCCGACAAGCAAGGTCGGCGAGTGCTTATATCCTTCAGCGAACTAGTCTTCTTCTGGATAAGGATTGCTGACGCGGATCCCACTGAGTCAACGAGTCAACTCTGACAACCTGCTCATTCTAATATTCTCATAAATGCACGACTACCGTACCGCCCTTTGTCTACGACGTGTCCTTTACTTCGCTGAATGATGGATTCATATCTCGCTGCAACACCCTTCGCCATTTATTACTCATGGTGTTCGCTGGTGTGACTTCGGCGGCTCTATACACTAATCTATCATACTGATACTTCGCCGTGGTCTTCCGTTGATGATTCCGTACTTCTAAGAGATAGTCTTCTTACGCAGCTTCACCTCTAAGATGCTTTTATCTGTAGAAGGCGCTTTCTACACTCACATTTTGCCCCTTTGCTTATGGATGGTTCGCAGATTAATCCTTAAGCAAAATCTTCTTGAAGTAATATCTGGTGCGAGCGGAGTAAACAAGTAAAGTCTTCGACGTGGTTTAGCTGGATCTACTCGTGGTTTGGATGGTTATGTCGGCGAAACGACTTGAGCGACTTTTCTATCTGCGGCGACGACTCTGATGGGGTTTGGCTTGCTGTCTTTAATCGTTCTTGACTGACTCTGAGCTTTTGACTTCGGCACGTTGGAGTGGTGTTTGCATATCGGCGAGCTTTGTGAGTAACTGCTGGTTTAATTTTTGTTGTTGGAGGAGGAACTGAGCGGAAGGGTATAACTTGCTTTTAATATATATATATATATATATATATATATATATTTTCCCCTACTCTTACGCGAGGTTTTGAAGCAACGAGTACGGATTTATCAGCTTGTAGTTGTCATCTTTGCTTTCCTGCTTTCGCCGCTATGCTTGTTTTGTGTTGATTTAGAGTACCTGTATTCGCCAAGTGATGTCCTGCAAACGAATCATAGAGAAATTAAAAAAGAAATTTTAGCTTATGCTTTACTTTGTATTTACTTTGTATTTCCTGTACATGGTTGCCCCTTTTTGCTTTGGAAAGTAAGAGATCGAAACTTTTTAAAGCAAAAACAAAACCAGACTTGTGCATTTTTCTATAAAAAATTTGAACTTTTGACCATAAGTATATGGCTCTGCGCCTGTTACTCGTGCTATGAATCTTATGAAATGCTTTAGGAAATATGAATAACTTGAAATAACTTATGATATTGTGATATGGTATTCTGAGTTAGCGATACTTAGCTCTCTGCTATTAAATGACCATTGTTTGCTCATTGCTAAGTTCAGCGAGTGAAGTAAGATTGAGCCGCTGCCCCAGCGTGTAGTCACTAGTTCCACTTCGGCGAAAGTACACGGTGATCAGCGAATACTTTATTGCAAAGTTGGCAATCCCTTTGAATGAAGCTACATTTGCTACTCGAATTCAAGATTTAACGCATTAAGGCAAATAACAAGGCAAATTTAAAGGTAAAGGGTAATATTGTCGATCCAGATAGTAATGTGAACTTAGCGATCGATCGTGCCCCTGTCATGGTTAGTAACCCGTAAAAGAAGTGAAAATGCATTTATAATTACATATATATCACAATAGAGCGTGCAATGAAATATTTGTGATATTCGGCCTTTGTTTGGCATAGAATAATAGTTGGGCGGTTGCCCCTGAGTAATTTTGAAAGTATTTGATGTCGCCATAGCTATCAGTTGATATGCAACTGAACAAAATTTCTAACTTTCGCCGAAGTCAGTGTGATAATATGCCAATTATTTTAGAAATAAGAGATGAGATGACTTAGCTGATTTATAGGAGACATCTTAATCCTGTGTAGGTCGGCGCTATGTGAATGAACCAAGATGAACTCTTCGGCGAATAACGTTGTAATCAGCTCCTCGCCTTCTTGAAAGTGGATGATATGACCTCGCTTTAATACATGTGTAGATGCTTTTGAGTTCCTGTAGGTATAATCTATTCAAATGACTTGAAACCCAAGTTAGCTTTTCACGGTGTATAGTTAAAGTCATGGCGGTGTAATGCAAATGTAATAACATAGGCGATGGTTTTAGATCCATAATGAAGTTTCAAAGTCGTAATATGCCGATATAGAACTATTGTAAGTCTTTATGCTGGTGCCCCTAAGTGGCCTGCCATTGTAAGACTATGCTGATGCCCCTGAGTGGGTTGTCATGCTATGTAAATATTGGTGGCGATCTTTTACGAGATCCGTATGCAGCTTTGGCGAGTGATAATGTATTGTACATTGATTCTGTAAATGGAATATCCATTTTGGCGAGATATGGAGAATATTTTCTACTTCCTCAGTAGAAGGCGATTACGACAATTTTCCATTGATTGTTTCGGCGAGCAAAAGCCTTTTTCATGCCGATTGGTGGCTCCAATATGTAGCCATGATAAGTAGAATCTTCCGACTAGTATTTATGCGCGCCACTGGGACAATACGATCCTTGTCTTATCGGCGTGAAGTGTTTACAATGCTTTCTACATTGTGCCCTACAAATGGTTGAGGATGCTTTCTTTTGTTCGTATTGTTCCACCAATGACATCTCTTATTCCCAGGACATATCGTAGGTTTTCAATCTTGCTCTTCTTGCTTGTTATTTTCCATGTCTTCAACGTTTTAGGCTGCTTTATGCCTTTGGTGTTATCTTCTCTGTGAGTTCGAGCACTGAAAAGCTTTATATTATGTCGCTACAGAGCACCTTGGCCTCCATATTTATCTTCAAAGACTTAACTTGCCATTGAGTGAAGTCATGTGCTTGTACAGCCAACAATTTCATACAGAGCGTAGATTAACACCCCAGCCGTAACCATAACTTGTGCTCGTCGGCGATCTATTATAAGTTGTTTGGGTGGCCCGGTAGGCTTATTGCACAGTGGCTCTCGCCAGAGGTGATGCTACGGTGTAGGCTGATTAGCACAAAGGCTTTCCCGCCGATGTGATGCTACAGAGTAAGGTCTTATTCGCCAAACACTTACAGACCAACAAGTAACACGACTGGCCTTACAACTAACCCAGGTCGGGCTTACCATTACAAGGAGGTTGTTCACTCAATGAAGCAAGTAAGATTTCATGTATTCTGAGCAAGAGTCCTTAGCTCTAGCTAATTTTTATGGTATTATGCCTTTAAAAGTGGCGCTTGGCCTTATTGTAGTACCTGATCAGGGTTTTGTTTTATGGCTTTTTGCCTTTGTAAATGGCACTTAGCCTCAAGATTGGACCTTTTTGGTCAGGAGCCATTAGCTCAATAAAGGGCATTTTGCCTCAATAAGACCTCTTTGGTCAAGAGCAATTAGCTCGTGTAGTCGGCGAAGCTCATTAGCTTATTCATTTGCGTTCAAAGACAAAAATATATTCGAGAATACGGTAGAATGGCAATTTTTGCCCCATGGGTTAGCAATGATCACATAATATTCAAATAAATTATGAATTTCAAACTTGATTGGAAATCTGCCCCAACTACGCTCTTGGGTGGAGCGAGGAGGATTTCTAAGTATAATCTGGCTTGATCTCAGCGAGTTTCAAAAATGTTGCATCTTAAACTTAGAAGCAGGATGCCATTTTGGAGATGTGAAGCTATGCAGTCGCTATGTTATCACATCGCTAATCATCTTTCACTCAAACTTATTTCTCTTGTAAATATATATATCATTTAATTCTGATTTATCTATGTGATATGGTAACGTGCTACGCTATGTCGCAATAAAATTTTAAATAATCTACAATATTTGAAAATTGTAGTACGTGACTTAGAATGTGAAATAAACTAAGAAATTCTAATTTATCGTGACAAATGTTTCCCTTTTATTTATGCTTTTCATTCTTTGCTTCTCGCAATCAAACGCTTCCTCGTTGTTTTTCCTTCGACTATTTGCAATTTTGATTTATGATAATGCCGTGTATTTATCATTTTCCCACAGGACGCGTAAGTTTTAACACAAACAAAGCATGTGTACATCTAAACGTAAATGCTCCTTAATGTAATATGTACTGAAAGTGTAAAGTTTAGAGATTTCCCTTTGATATATAGCGACTTGCTCTTGTTCGTCAATCTAGTCTGATCCTAGAGAGCTTTAATGGGGCGAAAATCTGATTTATTTCAGCGAGTTGTTTTGATCTCAGTGATATGAATTTAGTGGCTTTGCCACTACAGCTAGCTGTGGTCGGCTAATTTTGTTGGGAGAATGAATTTGTCTCCGACTCCATTGTGGATGTATGTACCTGTGAATTATAACAAAAGTGAGCAGGAGTAGTAATATTTCAACGGGACTAAAATTCCCAAATGAGCTATTACAACGCCATTAATGTATTCAAATAATTAACTGATCCAAGTTTAATAGCTAACACTATCAAGGTATAATTTATAGAAGCTTGCTGCTAACTTGACAATCTTATTCCAGCATACAGTAAATCACAATTCATAACTTATAACCTGCGGGACAAAAGGTAAGATCGCCTACTTCTTAATTCACATTTTTACTGATCACCCATTTTTTTCTAGTAACAGCTATGTATTAGCAGTTTTTGATTTTCAGTATGAAGTGGAAATTTATATAACATACAGGTAAGCAGAACCATCTAATTTGATTGTATAACTTTGATTAAATTTTCTTGATCTCAGCAGTTAGCATTATTCAAGCACTAAGTATTAGAAAGAAGAGGGGTAAGAAACTTCCCTTTCGTTTGCAGTTGGCTGGCTGAGTTACTCGAATGTCGTTTGCCGTGGTGAGTTGTACCCTCTACATGTGTTGTTGACCATTATTGATATGAATACAAGAAAAATTCCCCATGGGTATCGCTGCAAGCAATCAAATTCATCTGGCGATTAACGAAGAACAAAGAGCTAAGATATATCATGCCAAAAGGGCGATGAGCCCCTTCCACCATATTTTTTTTTAAAAAAAAAAAAAAAACTGCCAAGCCAACTATTTTTGAAACTCAGGCCATATTGTTGCCCGCCATGATGCTCTTACAGTTATTTGAAAAACTCAGGCCATATTGTCAACTATCAAGTATCAATCAAGGATTGCGATGCACCAACGGTATACTCAGGACACCTACTATTTATCCTTCCGAGCCTAAAGATTAATTTGTCCTTTCACCTGTCAAACAAGGGTTATGCATCACCTATCCTTATCACGTTCTAATTTTAATTCAACTTGCATCAACACTTGGTCTATTGAACGTTTTTTATTTTTATTTTTTTTAAAGTTTTAAACCAAACGATAGAGATTAGTTTGTCCTTTTTCACCTATCAAAAAATGAGTAAATCCTAACAGACCGAGAAAAAAACTAACCCAAAACTAATTACCCCCTAATGTCTCACACACCCTAAACCCCCTTGTTAATCTCCCCATTAACCCTAAACTAATCTCCCCAACACAGACACAACCAACCCAATTAGTTTTGGGTTAATTGTTTTATTGGTCTGTGTAGACCCACTGTCAAAAATTAAATAAACAGTAGTTACACGGCAACCTACAGAAGAACACCTTGTCAAAGATAAACTTTGAAAAGTTCAAGAAGCTAATTTTGAGTGTTCAGTTTTTGTTGTCAACCAACCCAATGCAATTGTAAAATTAGTATCTGGTCTTTCTTTAGCTTGGCAAGTTGTGATTGATTTCGCCCGAACGCCATTCCTGTAATTAGACAGTTTCTGTTTCATTTCATGTCTCCGGCTAGTGGTCCGTCCATCTTAATAGAAAACTATACAATGAGGAGCAGCTAGCTGGTTTTGTTTAGCTAGTGATCAGTAGTGAATCTTAATCAAATTACACACGCAAGTTCGTTCATACATCTCAAATTTGGATATCTAACAAAAGGGTTTTGTTATGTTGTGCGTGAAGCCCGACCACTCCGTATCAGCAACTATGATCCTAGCCATAACACGGAGGTCTTTTTCTTCACCTTAATTCGCCCATACGGCACCATCCGAATTCATTCGATATTAAAGTCATTTTGTAATCGCGTGACAACAAATTTCGTCACCATCTGCGTCATCGTTGTGGCAACAGCCATACTTAAATATTTTCTCAAAGGGTGGTCAACTTATCCCCAACAGAGGGTCGGTAGTTGCAATGTTAATTTTGTTGGAGGCTTAAGAGTTCAGTATCCACCAAAAGTTTGTTAGTGGGAGGTTGTGGTATGAAAATCAGCGTCAATGTAGCCTCTCTGTTTGTTCCGCGTTTATTCCTCTCTGCTCTCTCTATACCTTGATTTTCATCAAATTTTTGTAATTTGTAATAACTAACAGAAAGCAATAAAATTAGGTGAGAATTGTACATGTTTACTGATTCATCTATCACCTATCTTAATCACGTCCTATTTTTTAATTCAACTCGCATCAAGACTTGGTATACAAACAGCTCGGACATGGCTCAAGGTTTGCATTATCAAGTATAATGGCACGATGACTCTCCAGAGAAATACAGAAAGGAAGATTAAAATTATAGAAAGGATATCTGCTTCTTTGTTGATAGCATGGTATAAATGCTCTTACATCGTTTTCGAAAATCATTATTGGTACCTAATTGACATTGTCAAACTAAGTTTGGCTTGTAACTCAAAGTTCATGCATAAGTTTATGAAAACTGGAAAAAGCATTAAAATAGCGGTATTAACTCGAAGAGGAAAAGTAACAACTACAACTACTAGTACAGTGAGAACCATAGGAGGATAACCAAACCAAACCAAAACCTAAATAAGGTGGGAAATTTCCTAAAGTTGCACACTAACGCGTTGCATACTCACCCACTAATTATTTATTTTTTCCTTTTCCTCTTAGACGGACGGTCGAATTCTCTAATTTATATGCAACTTCACTGCAATCTTTTTGTTTAATAATTAAGACTATTCCATGCTCAATTATTCTTAGTTATGATGGTCTCATACAACCACTATGCTGGCGGTAATAAAATTCTACTGAGACATTTTGTCAGTCACCTAACAGGCATTCCCAAAATGGGAGAACGAACTCTCTACAAAAACTCGGATGTTGATAGGTTGGACTGTTTCTTATCTAGTACTAAAATGTTTGATAAAATTGAAATTTCAGCTAAATATATTAAAGATGAGAGGCGATCATACCTGACTATCCAAATGGTGCGACTCAAAAGCAGCAGCAATTTAGAACGCCATGTGGGGAATCTTGTTGGCTCCTAGAGAGATTTTCCTCCCTAAAGCTCACTCCATTGGGCCGTGAAGATCGACAAGGAGCCCAGTTATGAGGGTGCAGGACCTCACCAGGAGGTACAAGCTGCGACTGGACTAGGTGTTGTTTTCGCAACTGAGTGAATTCGCCACTTGAACTGGAAATTGAGCTCACATCTGAAATACTGTGTCAATTTGTTTGTAGACTAATTTGTTTCGACTGTTATATATAGGGGGTTCGGTAATGTTGGTTACTGGGCCGCGAAGCTGATTCGTGAGCGAGGTGGTGGTAAGGTTGTTGCCGTGAGTGACATCACCGGTGCAGTTTAAAATCCACTATATATTTCTTCACTTTAGTGATTTCCGCTAATTTTCGTTGATAATTGAGATGTTTACCTTTGGTTCCAGAAAAGATTTAGATGCCGTGTTGTTACAACCTAATGCACCCTTATTACTGAATGAGTCCAACATGCTGGGAATAATGGAAAATCTTCATTCCACATCCACATACTTCTCATTTATTGACAGAATCTTCCTTGCAGAGCAATTGATGTATTGGTTCTAATAGGCACTACAAGCATTAGCCTATTTAACAATTGATCATTACAGCACAGACATGTTGCAAATGGTCATGTTGCATCTTCAGCAGCCTAACCTCGATGATGAGCATTTCATCCGTTCAGGTCACGAGTTTACTTCTCTACCCAACTAGAACTCCTGCTTTATCAGATCTGCTACTTCGGCTTTGATCCTTCTCATGTACTCCACTGTGTATTCAGCTGCACAAGACCAAATCAAGTCAGAAGCACATTGAGGCAATAGCAATGAGATGAAAACTAAAGCAGGTGAAGATAACTGCAGGCTGAACTAGAATATGGAGTTGGATTGAAATTCAATGGCAGAACACAATGGATATGTACACCGTCTTGGTTTTATGTTTCTCCATACATACAACATATAATAAGATAATACAAGTCAGGAAAATCAATACAAGGACATCAACAGACATTCCAGTCAGAATTTAGAACGGCCAGGGTACTCTAAACAAAAACTAAAACTCCAGTAACAGGTTACAAACATAAACAACATCGAGAACACAACAGATTGATCCAGAGAACGAGTAGTATACCATATTCTCGCTAGACCTCCTTTGATGCTTTGGAATATAAATTTCCCTGCAGGACATTTGGCACGAGGAAATGTTGTGAATCAGCTTCGGTGAAGGTTTGAGACTTGTGTATTCTGGGGATAAGTGGCAACTCAACTAGTTTTCTCTCAGATAACCAGCGGGCCGACAAGATCATTATATCTGTACAACAAAATTTGGATGTGAATTATTAGGAGAGAATACCTCTACTTCTTCATCAAATTAACCAAGTCTTGTTCCATAGATGGATCTCCTCGCTGGTTGTCTCTTTGAATAAAATCAACATACAATTCCTTAAATGAGGAGAGCGATTTGAGATCATAGGCCAAAGGGCAAAAGTGGGTTGTGCTCACAAATATTTGCACCGTAAAAACACAAAGCAAACCGTAAAATGTGATATAAGGCGTAAAACTCAAAATGCGACTGGACTAGGTGTTGTTTTCGCAACTGAGGCTTTTTTTTGGAATAAAACAGGGTTCAGCTTTATTGATTAAAAAGAAAAAGATTACACGAAAGCGCATTCAGCGCAAAGAAAGCACTGCCCGTGCTACAAACCTATAACAGGGCTAACAAAGCAAAGAATTACAAAGGAATAAAATCCCAACGAAAAAGATGCGTCATTCCCTAATCTTCCTAGATGATTTCCTTTGCCCTCTTCCCAAATTTTTGTTGTCAGACACTCCAGGCCAAAAAAGAGTTCCTAGTTCCTTCTCAGGGTTAGTCTTGGATCTCACTACTAGACTATTGAAGATGTTCCCCATTGTGTCATATTTGCCTTCAGTAAGAACTCCCAAACGAACATTAGCATTCATAAGTTTCTCCACTTTTTGTCCATCAGATAAGTGTCTTCTAAGGATGTCTTGTAAAATTTTCAATTTAGATGGAGTCGCCTCATCCATATCAGTTTCATACTCGGACTCTTCATTTGAATCTTCCTCATCACAATCATCAAAAGTTCCCTCTACCACATTCTCTTGAATTGGTTTACCAATTATAACAGGTAAAGGGTTAATGTGAACACCCTCTTTTCCATTGCAAGACTCCTCTATCTCTACAATTCTAAGACCCAAGTTATCACTCTTAGGGCTTCCAACACTTCCAGCATCAATTGTACTACTCGCACCAATTACTTGAGTATCTTGACCTTCCAAGTTATCCCCGTCTCTTGGGTTCACTAGACCCATGTAATACATGAAAGTTTGCAACTTCAGAAACCGAATGACTAGAAGGAACATCACTTACCTTGTTTTGTTTCTTTTTATTTTTCCTAGAGGAATAAACTGTCCACTCTCCATCAGTAGGTTTGTTGACTGCAATCTCCATAGTTGGAACTTCAGTAATCTCAACTCTTGAAACAAGCTCAGATTGAACAAAAATCGCTGTTGATTGTGAACTACTTTCAGCCATCTTCTCTGAGAGCAGTTGAGCTCCATTTGCATCTGCTATCACCTTTTCTCTAGCCCCACCCACTCTATCTTCCCTACTGGTAATCATTGTGCTAACCCCTTCTTTCACCAAGTTCTCTGCTACAGAATTAATCTTTGGAACCCATTTGGTAACAACCTTAGGGGCAGGATGTAGACTACAATTAGCGCTTGAATGCCCAAAACTCTTGCAGTGAGAACAAGAATTGGGTTTCCACGGATATTCAGCCTTCACCACTGATTTAACACCATCAATTTGAATAGGTAGTTCTGTAGGAAAAGAGCAATCACCTGCAACCTCAACCAAGACCCTTGCATATGACATTCTAGTCTTCAAAGTTGTAGGTGTGTCTGCCATTATTGGAACACCAACTATGCTTGCAATTCTGGATAAACCAAGTTGATTCCAAAGATGAAGAGGAACCTGCCTGAGAATCATCCAAATTGGAACTGTGGAGATATCATCAATGTTCTTCTCTAACGAAATTGACCAAGGTCTGATAACAAATAGACTTTTTCCCATGAAAACAGATCCCAATTCTAACACTTTCTCCCTGTCTTCAACTTGAGAGAATTTGAACAAAAAGGTTTTTTCACCATGGATAGTCATAGAGAATTCTCCTTTCAGCTGCCAATGAGAGTTTAATCCTTCCTTCACTAAGTGATAAGGAAGTTTCTTACCCACAAAATATCCTACAACATACGATTCACATAA